>JAUESF010000008.1:10522567-10540633 GCA_032274765.1 Malacoctenus tetranemus | reverse complement strand
CACACACACACACACACACACACACACACACACACACACACACACACACACACACACACACACACACACACTCCTCTTGAGTTACACAAATACTTTCAGGGTCCTGGCAATCTGCTCAATAATTCCCTTTTGCTGGTTCTCTATGGCTCTCTGAGGTCTAATTATCAGTGACAGAGGACTTTACCCAGTCAAACAAATGACAGAGCATGAAGAACCATCCCTCCTTCTCTGAGGGAAAGCAGCGGGTTCAATGCAATGTCCTCCATAATAGCACAGTCTCACTTCTCATCCCCTTTTGAGTAAGGAGGCCAAACGATGGGAGTATGAATTAGAAAAGGGAGCGGCGCTGTTGGCTGGCTCGCCTTTAATTGAATACAAGATTCAGCAGACAATCACAGATTGCGGTGACGCAAAGACTGCCATCAATATCCCGGGAAAGAAGTCCGATGGCTCACAGAAGGGAATTTTCAGCCCATCTACACATGAAATATGACTGTTGATAGTGCGACAAGAAGATCTAACAGGATATCGCCATCAATAGCCGTCAGTGGTAATGATGATGGACGGAGCGGCGCTCCCTTATGGATTAGCTGGTGGGAGGAAGCCGCAGGGAGCGGAAAGGTTCGCACACAGAGGGACACGGGGCGGCTGAAGTGAACCATGTGGAGACACCGGCGTGCATCACATCGCAAAAGCACTTGATTCCGTTTCCATAGGATTAGCTCGCAGTAGCAAACTCGTGATGGTGTTAAGTTCATCGATCCTCCAACCGTTGAATGTGAAGTGAAAATTCTCAGGAAAAAAAGCACAGAACAAGATAAATACCTTGGGTTGAGGAAAAAATGTGGGATGGTGTAAATTTAGAGTTAATTGTGTTGGTTTGAGTCTGTCTGTGAAATTGGAAGTGTTTCCTTTTTTAACACTAAAAAGAACTGTAATTGTTTTTGTTTTATTTCATCTGCCTTGCAGTTCTTCGGTTACTGTAAGAAGACAGATTTTCATGCCGTGTTACAGGAAGAATTCAACAAAAGGGGGACGTATGCGCTGAAGGGGAGTTGTACCAGCTATCCTCCCCCATAAACCGAAATTAACATACTGTGTCAGTTCAGTTTCACACACTTCCTGCTCGATTTGTTGCAAATGATTTGTGACTCTTCCAGAATATGTTGTACAGTTGCATTCTACTGTCGTTGTTCACGAAAATTAAGCACGGTGGCGTTTCTGTCGTTTGAATAACGTAGATCTCCACGTCTTTGATTCCATAGCATAAAAAAACAACTTTATTCTCCTCAACTTGCTCACGTTCACGTTTCGAGCTGATTTTTTTCCCACTCCTGTTTGTTATCCAAGTGTAGTGAGAGTCTCAGACGAAGGCGAGAGGAGAAGAGCACTCAAACGCTGCTCGTGAGTCACACGGATGAAGCGGCGGCGTCGTGTCATCCAGAGGCCTGCTCGTGCATCTACCTGTCACAACAGCCGTTTCAGAAACAAAGAGACGGGAAATAATGCAAAAAAAACCATGGCGACGCAGAGATCGCTCAGAAACACGAGAGGCAGAGTGAAGGGATCCAAAGGTGAGATAAGCACTGATCGAAGTCTATTTCCACCAAACTCCGCTCTCAACTTTCTTGGTCTCCTGTGATACTTTGCGATACTCAATGTAATTTATTCGCCTGGCACTGCCTGTGCGGCGCTGCAGAATTAGGAAGGACTGGAAGCTGTGAATCGCATTTATCAGTCGAAGGAGTTAACGACATGCCAGGTGGGATGATATGAAAGCCTTGCTTCAACAGTGAAGGGGGGAATACAAAGTTAATCTAAAAGCAGTGGGAGGTGCACGCTTGAGTACATGATAGGACAAGAGGGAGGCAGCTTACGGTCTATGCAAAGCGAAGCTTTTCTGCAGAGATCTTAATGAAAACCCGGAATGAACATTGTCATCCTTGATGTCCCCTGTTGTGCTCCGCTGCCTCTCCCCCGATAACTCAGGGAAAACCTCTTGTCAGGGCATTATTGAACTTACAGATAACAGCAACTGCTAATGCTGTCATTCTGCCAGGATGTGCAGCACACAGTGTCGCCGCATTTATCAGCTAATTTGTGCTTTTCAGGTAAAAGAGGACTGCACGGAGAACAGAGGGACATGTTGGGTTCCTGTCCTAGAATGTGCCCACTGCTTCTCCCTGTTTGCACTCGGTGATTTCAAGCTGCTGCCTCTAAACTTCAGCAATCACTCCCACTGCTTGCACAAAATTATTTGAGTTCCCATTGTTGACATTGCAGTCGGAGCAATTTGCTAATATCAAGAAACCCCTCCACTCTGCCTGGTAGGAAAGAATCATGCTCTTTTGTTTAGGAAATTCCAGCAATATGTAAATCGAGAGCAGGTGAGAAATGCAGCATGGCATGAATGAAGTGTCGCCATTATTACCTCTGTCAAGTCAGACACCTGGCAGGGAGATGTAAGACTGCACAGCTTACATGACAAGTCTGAACAATCCATATGTTCACAGGAAATGTGAGGCTGTATCTATCCATCAGAGGACCGTCTCCGTCTCACCGGGGACTCCTGCCGTGGATGCAGCATCATGAGAAAAAGAAAAGGTGCGGCGACAGTTACGGTGCAGCTGGAGCAGGAAAACAAAATAAAAGACAGAACATGCAGGCACGCACACACGCACGTGCATGCGCGCTTCTGACATCACACTGAAAGATGGTGAACAACAGCCCGTTAAATGCTTTTATAGCTCGATTATGGAGCTGAACTTCAGGGAGTTTTTTTTTTTTTCCGATTCATTTTGGTTATTCTGAAGGTTTGCTTGTTTGTTAAGTGTGGGGCGTAGAGTCACTTAGAAATGAGGAGACACACTGACAGGAAGTCTGTCACAACAACACACATGTGGCACCAGGAGACATCATTTCTGCGTCGTCTCATTCTGCGTTTGGTCTGCTTTGGTGTCTTCTGCCTGAACTCTGCGTTCAGCTGGTCGACTGCATTGTTCAAACTTTGGATTAATAGAACCAAACATGTGTGAAACACTTAAAGGTGGACTCTGAAATCGTGACTAAAGCTAATTAACACTTGAACTTAACAGCCAAATAAACCCAAGCCTCCGTCCGGCGACGTGTAAAGGAGCTCCACTCCAGAGATCATGGACGCACGACGGCGCGCTGGCCGTACACGGCGAGGCGGGGATGTTTCTTTATGGAGGCTGAAGCTCAACAAACTTTAGAACACAAAATGGATTCGTACAAACAACTCAAAAGCATACAAACACAGCTGCTGCTGATTAACTGGAATTGTGTTGTGTGTTTCTGGGTTCAGCCACTTCATGTGTTTTTCATTTACAGGAACAGGCTGATGTATAAACACTGCTATTTCTGTTGGGGGGCGGGGGGGTGGGGGGGACTCCACTGCTCATACAGAACAAACAGCTATCAGAAGATATTTGGTCAAATTGGACCAAAATATAAGTGCTGGGGCAGAATCACAGACTTTCACAGGTTTCATAAGATGCATCCAACGTAATATGACATACTTGTTTATATTAGGAGCCCCTTTCTGGCACCTCCCACCTCATCAAATCTGTCAGGAGCTGCAAAACAGGCAGCATAAGCACAGGAGGTTCAAACTGCTATACAATTTTGCTGGTGCAGGGTCAGAATCTGCACACCAATCACTTGATGACCTGTCGTGAAAAGCAGCAGGCAGATGACTTGAAAGACGCGTTTCTGAGTTGACTTTTTTAAAATGTGTTATTTAAGTCTAATATTAGTCATCTTGAACTGGGTGGATAAAAGTCACTTTGAAACATTGTCTGCTGAACAATACAGAATAAAAACAAGCGTTTACTGGTATTTTTGTGAGAGCGACAGGGGGCCGCTACAAAGGGGCTGAAGAGCCGCGTGTGGCTCCGCATCGGCAGGTTTGAGACCCCGGCTCGAGATCTTGCCGGTCTCACTTTATTAAAACTGATCAAACTACAGACGCACAAAAAACCCGACATTTTTCCATTGCTTTTTCTCACAGCAAACAATAGAAGCAGTTCATCGGTGAATATTAAAACGCACAGAACCAAACACCAACACACAGCCGCTTCTGCATCACCACTCGACTCGCAAATTGATTATTCATTGTATCTGTTATAAATACTGGCAATTTATCGAGTGATGGCAAAACAACACATTATTCTCGTTGCAGATGAACAGAAAACAGCTTAAATAATGGATGCTAGTTCTCATACCTTGCATAACAATTATGACAGGATTAGTTTATTGGCAAATTTGAGTAACGACCATTGTACTGACACTGAGATGGCTCCATCTCTCATCACACAACAGGATCTTTGTATTACATGTTTGCTGACTCTTATGAACAGCGGTGAGACTAAAGTTGCATTCTGGTGGAAATGAGGGCACGGCGTCATGTGTGAGTCACTGAGCATTTCCTTGCAGAGAAACGCCACGTTCTCCATGAAGGAGCGTTCCTAAGCGGTCACTTGGGCTGCTTGGGGCGCGATTGCTGGTGGGCTGCGCAGCTGGGAGCTGAATTAAAAGCTTAATCGCACCAGGACCCGCAGAGGTCGAGTTCAATACCGCAGTGGCCCGAAGATTTATGTGTGGCGGCGCAACACCGACGCGCCCCTCACTGCGGAATTCTTCATATTCACAGTCTGTAACCTTCCAAGCACACACATGAAATCCTCCATAACTCAAGGTGCATTATGAGAGCAAATCTTCCCCCCACTTGGGCAGAGAAAAGGACTGATGGCTCTCCGGTGCCTGTGGTGAAGGCCCTGTTCTTCTGTGACCGTGTCGTTTGACTCTTGGACACGAGGCCGACTCACAGAGCAACAAGCGAAGCTTTCTGTCGGACCGAATCACAGGGAAAACATCAGCATTTCCTCTCTTTTCGTCTTGTCCTCTGCAGTGTCGGAGTGAGATATTCGGGGCGCAAAACAGCTCCGGATCGCTTATTTTTTTGCATTTCACCCTGCATTTGAAGCCATCAGCTCCGGCCGCCTCGGGGCTCATGAAGTCAGCAATATGAGGCAATCCTCTGACTAATGCTATCTTTTTGCAAGCCAGCAAATGACCCATGCGTGCAGAGGAAAAATACGCTCTATCACTATCAACAGTGTGGCACGTTTCTGGACTATGAGGTGTAAAGAGAAACGCAAATTATCCATGAAATGAAAAATAATTCAACCTACCGCCAGTGAAGATGAATAACGACACCAACAGTTCTTTCTGTGTTTATTTCAATTAGGCGGCAATTAGTCGACTTCTCTGCTGTGAGGAATAAAAGTTCTGAAACTCCAATTTCCCCCCAAAAAAACTAACAAAAAATGCAGTATAGATGTAGATATCTTTAATATTCAGCTCTTCAGGGGGTCAGCAAAATTTGTCGGTTGGTAAATGAACTGTGCTAAAAGTGTAGATCTGCAAGGCTTCCGGCGAGGTTGCAGCTTTATATTCCCCATAACTGAAGATCAAATCTCGCCAAATGAAAAGTAGGAAAATTAATTACCATTCCCTTGTAGCGATGGTTTGATTCGCGAGGCACTAAAGGCAAAGAATCAATGTGCATTCACAGGAAAATAAAGCACCGCGACGACGTCGTTGATGTTTATGCACACGTTTCTTTTTTTTTTCCTGCTGGAGAACCTGGTTGCTAATTAGGATTGACTTGGAGCACAGCAATTGCCTCATTAACCAATAGAAGACAGTCACTCCAACACCTACACAGAAAACATACATCAAGTGTGCCTTTTAAGTGTTTATCCCCCTTCCCCCCCTGTTATTATCAACACAGTTGTTGACCTCTCACACTTCCTTCTCTTGTAATTGTTTCCACTGTGCCAGCGGGCGTCAGCCAGCGGCCTGACAACCTCCAGTCCTCCTCCGTCGTTTCTGTGCAGGAAAGACATTAGCAAAGTTCCACTGCCAAAATCTGTTCCTCGTTTTCCACTTTGTTCCCTGCATTAGGAGTCAATGCTTGCTTCCACCTGTGAGCTGCTTTTCATCCACGCTAAACAGACGCACACACACATGCAGCGCACGTCGCTCGGTGCGAGCCTGTGAAAAGGGTGTTGTCTGATCTCACCACAAGAGGCCAGTGCAGCAGGAACTATAAATAGGCTGTTTGGCTGCACAACAGTCACCAAAATGGATTTGCCGTGATTGAAAGTGAAATTCTCCGGTTCCCGTCGCGCGCGCATAAACCTGCAGCCAGCAAATACCAGTGATACTCACTCTTTCCCAACTGAATGACAAAAAAAAAAGTGTCAAACTTTTCTTCACAAAATGAAACCCACTTTGTGAGAGGGGAACTGTATTTCAGTGCTGCTATTTCTGCCATCCCTCTTCTCTTCTTCGTGTAGCAGTTTATCGCACGAGAAAGCCGGAAAGACTGCATGAACCTTGGGGGGGAAATTAACAGCAGCCCAGCAGTGCTCAGTGACACACACTAAAACACTGACGTTCACAACAGTGTGACGACAAGACAGAAGATGAGTCCTTTTATTTATTTTGAGTATTAACTTGCCAGTCTAAGTTTTTAGTCTTTTGTCTGAAAACTAGCTTACAAAATTGAATTCATAGCATCAGAGTTAATCAACTGAATTAGATCTTTGAGCGCAATCATTTAATTTGAACTAATGCCTGCAGGAAAAATAAACCAAGACAAAGTTTGTATTGTTTTCACGCATGTTGTTCTCAGCCTCTCTTCTCTCTCCCACTTGGGGTCACAGGACGCTGAAGTCAAGGCTGGTTCACACTGAGCAAAAGCAGGATGCACGTGTGAACATGTTGCCAGTTCATTAAAGGGTCAGTTTGAAATGAGAAAATATAGTTCGACTCCAGTTTTCCAGAAGAGTTTTCACGGCTTTAGTCGACTTTCATCCAGGGCCGTTTAATCAATTTTACTGGAACAGTTTTCCATTCACTGCGCTACAAATTGGGTCAATTATTACCTTCGATTAGCTGTTTTGCTACAAAGTGTTTTGTTTGTAAGTGCTTGTTGAACAATCACACAACACAAAGGAAAAAAATTTTCCCACCCAAAAAACTAGCATGAAATATAAAAATGGATATTTTCAATGAACCAGCAAAGACCCTCTCTTGCTCTCGGAGACCCAATGGGGGTCTCCTGGTGCTTGTATCTTCTTCATAGCTGAAGAGTTCAAGGCCAAAGGTGGATGATCTCTGCTGTGCTGCAACGCTCTGTGAGGTGAATGCAGGAGGCACCACATCACAAGAAGTGGGAGAGATGTGAACTCAGTCAACCTATCATAAATGAATTCATGAATATAACTGTGGGCTCCACAGGCCAATGATCTGCGAGCATAGTGGCGGCTATTCACACACAGCTGATGTGTTGGATAAATAATACACACTCAAGATGGCAGATCTTTTACCATATTGTAACGTTTTTGGCACCTATCAGACAGTAATTTCAGATGGTGCTCAGAACTCTGATGATGATCACCAGCTGATTGCTTCTTGAAAAGCTTTCTTTTCAACCAGATTGTAGGAAAAAAATCATTCCATTTTCTATTAAACAAGATTTTAATCTTTCTGCAAACTCAAGCCTTCCCACAGTCTCATTATTCACCGCTATATTAGATTTAATATTCATGTGTGACATTAACTGTATAGCTTTGCAAATACACACACATGCTCGACCCTGATTATACTCGGAGGTCTCGGAGGTGAGGAGAAGTTGAATAGACGACGTGAATGAAAATGAATTTCATTCGAGTTTTTCTTCACACAACGCCGGAGCCTTTTTCAGGCGAAGCCGACGGACACTGGTGGGCCGAGGGTCTTTAATGCCTGGTTAGGGCTGCGCTGCACTAACCTTTAGGAAAATGTCACGATTATTCAGAGGGAAACCCGGCAGAATAAATGAGTGAGGGAGATATATTTCCTTGACCTTAAAACCTGCAAGGTAAATAAAAACAGTCGGGAAGGTTGGACGCAGACTGCAAAACCTGTCAAAAGTTCACACCAAACTTTTGTGATCCGGAAAACTCCGGAACTCATCGGAAACACGAAATCGTAATTTGCTGGAGGATGAAGCAGAGAAATGGATCAACTGCATTTACATTCAAAGGCTTGTTTTTGTCCAAAAAAAATGAAATACAGTTCAAAGCGCATTGTTGAGCTTTTTCTGTTGATCAATCTGAAGCATCTGTTGAATAACCTGTAAATCTGGAATCTGAATAGATGGTTTAGATTAGTTGGAGCTATGAGTGTGTGTGTGGGTGACCGTCCTCCTTTGATCATGTGAGTGAACTCTGCTTTTAGCTGCTGTGGAGATCTGCACTCGCAAAACAATCAGACCACTCGTACCGACTACTACACAGCAGTCTTATAACAGAGGAACATTTCCTCGGATGTGCTTTGTTATAGAGAGAAAAAACGGACAACACGAAGCACCTGAACACACCTGATTTCAAAGAGGGTCCAAACCTTCTTGTAAACTAAACCCTGCTATTTTTTTGGACAAAGCCAAAAAAAAGCTTCAACTGTCAAGTTTTAATGGAACACACTCGCGGATGTCTCCTTCTTTCAGACACCCCCTTTGATGGTTGCAGTCATGGCCCAGAGGTTGCGAGTCATCAGGTCACTGTCCAAATTCTGGGTTAGCAGTGGCAGCCGCGGCTCGTTACCCTCCTGGCGCTCGGTTCACTTTATTTCTTTCAACGGCGGCGCCCAACTTTGGACTTTGTGAGGGGAAACTCCACAGTATTTAGATGAAGAGGCCCTCAGTGAGTGTCAGGAGAAGTTTTCAGATCCTTTATTCAGGCAGAGTTCTCTGAATGTCCAATGTCGAAACGCCGAAAGCCTTTAATATAAGTGACTTCAGTAAAAGTGTCCAAATAGATGTGAAATGTAACACTGAGCAGTGTTTATCCTACAAGGACCTTTCAGTTTGTTCCATTTTGAGTTGCTGCCACTCTTTTATCATTCGACCAAACGTTGCAAATGAAGAATTCATTTAATGTCATTATGACACAGAAGTATCTCTGTGATGACTTTTACAATGATGCCGATTGTTTGGCTGGATGCACTTGTGTGTTTGTTGTGGTTTCTTTCTCTCCTTGTGACAGCTCACCACTGAAGATGGAACATCAGAAGAAAAAAGGAGTTAAAATGATCTAAAATGCTGCAAGAAGTTGCTCCCACATCAGTCACAATGTTTGGTGAGTCTCTGTGTGTTTGTTTGTTACAAAGCAGGGTTTAAACAGAATACGTACCTTCTACTATGAAATGCTGGAAGCAAAGCTGTTGTGAACTTTCCTATAAAGAGGTTCACATTCATGCGTTTTACCATATTAGGCAACGTTACATTTATTCATGCATCCATCGATCCAAAGCTCTGCTTTATTTAACTTGTGTTCTTTGGGAACTTGAGAAAAACCGCAGCAGCTATTGAGGAAATGGCAGCACGCGCCTCTGGACATGTTGCTCGTCCATTACACAAACACGCTCACGCTCACACCCACAGGCTGCTGGGTGTCAGCCATGCATGCACAGGAAAACATACAAGCATGAAAATAGCACACAAAATAGCGTCAACGCAAATCTGTAATGGTTAACTTACATTTTCCCAGCGTTGGGTGGAGGTGTTCACAGCTAATCACCTCCTGAAAGGCGACTCAGACCTCCGACTGCACATTGAAAGAGACGACCATGATTTCATCTTTAACTCGTTTTTTAAAAGTTTGTTTCACTGTGTCGAATCTTCCGTCCTTTTGTGGCACAACAACCGTCGGATAAATGTGGCTGCGTGGAAGCAGTGGCTTTCAATGTCAGTTTAAATACTCATGTTTCAGGGCTGTGCGGCAGTGGAGCGCTTGGTTAAATACAGTCAGTGGTTTTTCCAGCATGAAGCCTTGACATCACACCTTCACTGTGAGCAAACCGTCTTGCTGCGGCTGGTGTTTACAGCTCTGGACCAGCTGTTGGTATGTGCTGATCTTTCTCTCGGCTGCCTCTTTGAAGCCGTTCTGTCACAGTCCAGTAATGTTGCTCTTCCCCCGGCTGGGTGTGTTTTGCCGCGCTCGTGGTTTTTGACGGAGGGGCTCTCTGCTCCCTCGATGGAGCTGATGGAGCTGGCTGCCTTCTCCTTGACTTCCTCGACTCCCCCTGTCACGGCGCCGCCTGCATCTTCCCTGCTTCACTACTGTTTTGACTGTAGGTGCTCCCCCCTTTCAAGAGAACCCGCCATGTTCTGGTCCGTCGAGATCTCACCTCGATGGCTTTGGCTCTACTTCCTGTTGAAAGACATGAAAAGCTGCAGATGCACTCGTTCTGAACCCGGCAGCTTCACAACTGAACTTTTGAGTGCCCCCCATGCAATCGGCCTTTTGCTTTAATATCCTCACACCTCTATCAGTCGGTTCTTGAATGGATATTTTCATCTGTCACTTTGTACTGGGAGCTTCTGAATCCACCGCGGTCCTCCCTGTGTTTGCTTTCAGATGTTTGTACGTGTTTTTTGATTCCTGCCTTCTCACCGATACAGAGGCGGATCTTGAGAGGACACGTGTTTCATGTGCTAGGTGTCAGCTGGTACAGCAGATAACACAGAGAGCACATTTGAGCATTTTCACTTCACTGACACGAAATCCACCAGCGGTTTGCCTTTCATCATGAGTATCTGCGCTGACTTAGTCACCGGCCAAGGAAAGTGTTCTGACAGTGAGGGGATGAAAAAAAAGCATGTTGTGGAGCCCGCAACCACGAATGTGTCTGACTATAATCCGACCTGCTGCAGCGTCTCAAAGGCTTCAATGGCCGAAGGCATTAATTTTCCTTTCATTGTGAAATTGCAGTACATTTTCAACCCACACTTGGTAAAAGTTGAAGTGAAAAAAATCCAGTTTTGATGGTATAAAATAACGACCTTGCCACCCACTGACTATTACCAACCAACCACAAGCGCGCGACAAAAGGTTTGCAGCTACTCCACCGCTGCATCGGTGTAAAGTTGTTCTGAGCGCCAAGGAGACGGTGTGAGGAAACTGTCAAGCGTCAGTTTCCCCGATCCCTCCTGTCCTTTTACTCACTTGGTTGAGCTTGATTGATACTGCTGAACACCGTTCCCTCTTAATCCTATGCATTTTTAAAGAACTAGTGGGACGCTTGCAGCGGGCTCATTTCCAGTGGCTCTAACCATATTGTAATAAGGCACAGATAGTGCTGGCATGGCGTTTTGTATTGATTCAAAGCAGAGGTCTCCAACTTGTGATTCATTACCAAAAAAAGAAAAAACACAGCAAAGCAAAATGGAGAAGTAAACCATCCTCTGTTGCCGACTGTGTCGGACATGTATCATTTTCTTATTCTTCCATTTTTCCTTGTGTAAATTGCCTGAATGAGAGCAGCCTGGTCATGATGATACAGTTTTAGCATTTCATGCGAGGATATCACAGCCGAATTCTCGGAATCACCGACGCGCCGATGTTCTTTTGGTCAATATCATCAGCTGCATATTTCAGAGCACAATAACCCAGGGAGAGGCAGAGCCTGTTCGCAGGCGATGCTGAATATTTTAACACCTCTGCATATTGTTTCTTGCTCTGAAATTGTTGTTAAAATGCCTGTAGCAGCTTCATCTTTCAAACTGCTCCTCCCAAAGAGAAGAGCGGGGTTCCATGGTGTAATTTACATATGGCAATCACTGAATTATTAAAAACCGTGTCAGAGGAGACGCCATTAATACACACACACTCGCACGTTTCTCTCTGTACACAAAATCAAAACGATAATAGAGGAGACGGAGGAACGCTGCACTCGCAGCTTAAAAAACTCCGATTATTATCCAGGAGAACCCGCGCAGCTCGCGCCTCAGAGGGATGTTTGTTTGTCTTTTTTTGAGTTGGTGGTGCGCGGCATCGCAGGAGCGACGTGATTGGAGGCCTGAAAATGAAGCCATCAGCACCGCCAGAAAAAGAGTTTTTACAATACAACCGCAAAGTCCACACGATTAATGTGGCTGCACTGACTCTTCTCACTGTTTTCATCAGGCCATTAGCGGCAGAGAGTGCAGCAACAGATCATACGCTGAATCCATTACCAGAACCGTCCTCCCATTACAATAAACCTGGCTTCCTTATCTTGCACTGGAGAAGAGGACATAACTGCTGAAAGGTCAACTCGCCAATTATTTGCATCAATACGGCATCTCATGCTCATGGTTATTTAAGAGAAATGTAGCGCAGTTGCACACATCCATGAAGCTGCAGCAACACATAAGGCGCGTAAAAATAATGGGAAGGCAATATTTTTAAGGTATGATCATTTGAGTGTTACTGGGTTAAGGTACCGTAAACAAAGGTAAAAACATGAGATAATTCACTACATCTTTACTTTGTGTTTTCAGGTGTGATTGGGGGAAAAAAATGTACAGCAATTATACACATTCAATCAAATACACACACACATCAGTCGTAATTACCCACTTTAATTCAAATGTATGAACGCAGACGCACTCATGCACCAGCATTAAGCATTATAATGTCTTACAGGCATTTTCTACACACTGTTGTCTGTGTGTTTGTGCTACAGCAATAATTTCCACTTACTTTATGCTAATTGCCAGCCCTGACCTTGGACTGATAGTAATGCATGTCTTTCACAAAAAAAATGTATCAATTAACACTGTGCAGACTCACACTTTTCTCTATTTTGACTGTGCTGTAGATTTGCATTTAGCTCCCCACAAAGGAGGTAAAAACTCAAAACACACACACACACTCATATTTGTGGGAAATGCGATGGAGAAAATCAAAACAGTGTGCAGTCGCAAGAAAACAGCTAAAATACCAAAGCAGAACAACAAAGGCTTTCCGAGGGTCCCTCCGTCTTCATTTGGCTGACAGGCGACTCCGAGTGTGTGACAGGCTCCGATGAAAAGTGTATCTGGACAGGCTTTCTAATGAGAGCAGGGAGTGGTCGTTAGAGCTTTAAGCTGAGGCTCGTCGCGGAGGGGACATAAAGAATTTGCAGCTGTGATGTTAAATAATGGCAGCGTGTAATGAAGCGACACAAATGGATATTAATGCTCTCGTTGCTACAGTGGGGTCAGGAGGTGTACAAACTGTGGACATCTTGCTTGGGGAGGCTGTTTAAGACGAAGCGATTCCTGCCAAAGGCCACGCTATCGCGCGCGGCCCCGGCCATTCACACATAAACTGGACAAGTTTGTTTTGGGTTTGTTTCCTCTGTTTTCTCGGGTGTTCTCCAGCGAGGAAGCTGTTACCATATTCATTGTTGCAGCATTGTTAAGGCGGCGAGAGCTTTGTGCTGTCAGTGCAAATGCAAAATGTCCTATATTGGGTAGTTAACCAGCCCAATGTGTTACCCCAGGACAAGCTTGAAAAAGAGACGTTATGCATAGAGGGACTGTTTGACGGCGCCGCAAACAGAAAAATAGATCCCCCGCAGGCAAAGTCCCTTCATATTGCTTTCCGTCTCCCCTCCATATTCTCTCACTCGCTGCCTCTCTGCATATTTATGTGTGGTCAGAGGCAGCTTTATTTCACTTGTGTACCCGCAGCCGAGTGAACGCGCGCCCGTGTTTGGCCAAGTTTTGTGCGGTTCTTGGTGCCGTTTCTCCTGTCAACATCACTGTGCCCCCCCCCCTCCTGCCCGTCAGTGATGTGGATTCCACAAATTTTGAGACAGCTGATGTGTTTCAACAGTTTCACACTTGCCAAATCCTCCACTGACCCGCACTTTGGGAAGGCGGACCACGCTGGCCCGAGGCAAACGAAAACGCTGTTTTCTGCGGAGTTAACCTGGACGAAAAAAGTCTGACCCCTCTGAGAAAAAAACAGAAAGTCCGTCTTCCAGAAGACGACCAGATCAGTGGGCCTGATAGCGTTCCTTGAGGGACGCCCTCATCAACTGACCGAAGGCTTGTTCTGTATGACTAACTTTATTATAATCAATGGAAAGCAGCTTAATTAGCATAGGTTTATAAACAGGATTGAGGGCCCCATGCAGACCTACGTAGTGCAACATTAAGTACTTTAATAAGGGGAAATCAGCTGCTGTGTCTTTGAGGCATCAGCCTCATTTACCCGCAATAGGAGAATATGAGAATATCACAGCAGGGAAACTATATGGAGCTGGAGTCAGCTACTGTATATTGATGATCTCCCAAGCTGCTGCTGATGACAAGTTCATTTGAATATAATTACTTTCAACACCAGCATTTGAGGAGCAGGCATTTGTCACGATGACACTTGATTATTATGTCTTAGTTCTTCCTCCTTTGTGCTGCCAAGCATTTATTTTCAGGCTTAGTTTGAGCATTGTTGTCAGCATTAATATTCACGGGACAAGTGGCTGAACACTGGTTCCCCAGCTTCACCCCAGTGGGAGGCCACGAGTCGGCGCAATGGGGCGGGAGCTGGCGTGCGTGGAGCATCTCTTTCATCCTTGAGCCGGCGAAAACCACAACACCATCAGGCAAGTCAAGGGTTTCATTTATACCTGCTGTCATTCCCAAGACCACTCCCACAGATCACTCTGTCCACTTGGAGCAACACTTTGACCCTCTGAAACATAATACAGCTCCAGCTGATATGTTTGCGATCTGTCCTTGTCTTTTTTTGAAGCCAAATTTCCATCTCGTGGTGGGATTTTGATGCAGCGAAGTTTTGGAAATTTTGGAAGAAGGAGAATTTTTTCACTCACAAAATCAAGCAACACAAAAGTATTAATTGACAATGTTTCAATCCAGTTTCAAAAAGGTGGTTTCATTTCACTATTAAGTAGAAGTCACTTCAGTTCAACGCTGTTGCACCGATGCACACAAGCCAGCATCTTTTTCTGAACCTTGAGAACGCAGCACACAGATCCTTACACAGATCTTCATGTCCTGCAGAAGAGAAATACCCTCGCGGTGCGGCAAACCTTGATAAAAAAAAGCTCTCCATTAGATTAAGCAGCACCGTGGCCCATATCTGTGTCTGTGACACGCCACAGTGTGTGGAAGGATTAAGGCACCGTCATCAAGTGAGCTCCCCCCGTTTCTGTCAAATCCACCCCGGGGTGTACCAGAAAAATGATTATGAGTCATGAGTATCCTTTTTCTTTTGTTCTGCCGGTGCTTGAAAGGCCACCTTTTCACAGAATAACTTATGCATTTATCTGCCTTTGATTGAGGAGTCTTTAAATTGATTCCAGGGCTCATTTCTCATTTTGGTGCCCTCAGTTAAGAGACTTGATTTGAGCCCGAGTTGAAATTCGGAGCGTATTAGCATTTTATGAGTCTGTTGCCTCTAAATGGACATTTTAAAAAGCTTTATGAATGCAATTTATACAGAGCCACATGCGGCTACGCTCATTAGAACTATTTATGAGGAAAAACAGACTTCTGTCACATAAAAGTTGAAATAAAGGCCAATTTAATGGCATATTGGATGAGATTCCATCTGATGTATGTACAGTGGATTCCTAAAGTTTTCAGGCCGTCACGTTTTCTGAATTCTGCGGCTATTTTCAACAGCGTGAACAAAGAGTCCTGCAACAGATGGTATGGCTCCACAGAGCCCTGAACTCGACATCATACAGCGGCTCTGGGATTACATGAAGAGACGAGCCATTGAGCCGTTATCCAGGATCCCTGAAACAATCTACCTGCCAAGTCCCTTTAAAAACACCCTGCGCACGTTTACTGAGGAGACAAGCTGCTTGAAAGCAACGTGTTGTTAAATAAATATTGGTTTGATTTTCTTCCCTGTGTTTACTGCACTTTGTATTCACTTAATTGGTAACCACAAGCTGTAGAAAGCATCTTCGCTTTGCTTTAAGTGCTCAAAATTGTCTGCATGGACAGAAACGTGTGGTAAAGCTGTAACAGTGTGGCGAGAAAGAGAAACCAGGCGCGAATTAGAGTCTTAACGTTTCCAGGTTGAAACCATTCATCTCCTTTCGCGTTTTCCTTTCGCCCCCATAAGAGCCTCGGCGAGTTTGGCCTCTATTCTGCAGACGCTAAAATGTCTCATTTCTTTTTTCGCGGAGGAAAAGAAAAGAGAATAGGTCCTTCTGCCTTCATTAATCCGCTGACTGGCTGCTTCTTCCTTCCCCAGCTCAAAGCAGACAGAGTTCAGGCCGACTTAATGTGAAGTTAAGTGATGCTGAGGCTGCAGTGGCAATCATTGTAGAGCACTGATGTCTGCAGAGGCAGCCCAGGCTAGGCGTTAAAGAGCGGCCATTAGCGCCCCTTTTAATGAAGCACGTCTCATAATGATATCTATTCTTTCCTCTTTACATCCGGAGAGAAGGGGAAAAAAAGAACAAACTTCCTGCCTCATGAAGCTGCCGTTCTCTGCCGTCAATCGCTGCTGAGGGAGGGTTCAACCACGCAAGGCTCCCCCACAGAGGAGCGCGCCGCCACTTACCATCCAGATGGCCAAAGCCCAAAGTGCATTCGCACCATGTGATTTTAAACATCACATCCAAAACAAACTGATGGTAATGTTGTGTAAAGGCGCACGAGGTCTTCCATAAAGCACGTCTGGTTGCTTTATTAGAAAAGCAAATTTAGACGATTAATAAAGAATCTAGTTGTCAATGGTGACAACGTTACCCAAAAGGTCGCTCGCAGCCTTCCTATAACAATATCATTTGGTCAAAACAACAGCAAATAATAATATGAGAAGCACATATATTTTAGCTCTAAAAGGACTAAAGCAAAGATGGTCAAATTCAAATGCAGAACAATTTAACTTTGTAATGTTGAATTGAGGAAATTAAATATAGTCTGTTTTCAACATGGCATGGTTTGATTTTTTTGAAGAAAAATCAACTTGGAAATCTTTACCTTTCTGTCAGCGCAGGTTGATGAGGTTTGCATCAAAAAACAGATTTGCTATATGCTGTAAAATAACATCAAGCTAAGGGGAAACAGGCTAAAAGTTAAAGGCACTAATGCAGCGGATAGAATTCCATTGATAAATGTAAAACTGTTCCTGAGTGTACGACACTTGGGTGTATTCAGCTCACTCCAAGGTCGCAGAATACCTGGTGAGACAAAGTGTGTAAAGAATCAAGACCACTTCCACCACGCATGGGACTCTGCTTTGGTACAACCAAACCCAGTCAGCGGCACATCTGGCAGAGGCTTTGTGATGACAGACACACGAGTGACGCCGACACATTGAATGAGTGACATGCTTCAAACATACCACACATGCAGCACACACATTTGTTGCTCCTGAGAGAGAAGCACAACTGACTCCCTGTCTCTGTGTGCTTCGGTCTCACACAACATGAGAAAAGAGAGTTCTTTATCTGCGCCTTGAAGTAGAGTGTCTGCTCTTTACTGGAGATGAACACCACCACAATCAACCATCCACCTCCACCAATCCCACACACACGTGTGTTGACCTCTGTGGAATTACAGGTGTGCTGAGGTCATAGGTGGGTGTTATCCGGTATCATTAGAGCACTTTTTGCGATGCGAGTGTTGCAGTTTTGTTAAAATGGATAGTAAAATTCAGAGTGCATTAGCTTCCCACTGTTTTGCATTGATCTGATGTTCCTTTAAAAGGAGCACCTTCACAGGGACCAATTAACATGAGAGGAGGCACCCTGTAAACCTAAACCTCTGGCTGAACTCACTCACTTCAACAACTTTCAATACCAATATTCAAAGCTCCCCTAAAGAGTCCTTTGGAGTATTTTTTCTTTTTTTAAAAAAAGGGCTCAGATTGCCCTAAACATTAAAAACACATTAGAAGACACATAATTCACAGTCAATCAAGTTTTCAAGGAAAATCTTCTGTGGAGGAGAAATGAGCGATACGCTCAGACACTCGACTGCGCGGGGAACAACGGAGCTCCTCCAAACACTGCGTGCGCTCCCGCCTGAACGCAGCGCTTCACCGGGAGATGTACAGGACACAGTGACACACGGTGAGCACGAGAGGAAGGAGCGAGGAGGAGGAGGAGGAGGAGCGAGGAGGAGGAGGAGGAGGAGGGGAAAGGAGCCGAATTGCGAGCTCTTTGTCATAAGAGGTGAGCGAGTGCTGAGGCACTTTC
>JAUESF010000008.1:10497725-10511471 GCA_032274765.1 Malacoctenus tetranemus | reverse complement strand
TGGAGCAAATTCTCTGCAGTGCAGCGGCGTTGTAAAAATAACGTCAGCAAGGTGCCATAAAACACACACACACACACGCACACACACAAGCACACACACACACGCACGCACGCATGCACGCACAGTGGCAGCGACAGGTGGGATTGAAAGTACACAGACATGTAATTGGTGTGTTCCTTACTGATAAGCGAGTTTGCAGGTCATGTCCAAATATCAGAGAGCCAGTAATGCTGTGAACAAGGTCACGCACTCAGAATCCAAGAAAAATCCAAACACCGAGCAGCTTTCTCAGGTGTTCAGCGCTACGTTTGGTCAAAGTGGAAAAGAAATTGGAGAAAAACATGTTGCTGTGGTTCAGCATGCCTCAAAAGTTTCATTAGTCACTGGGCCAGTGTGCTATTTCAGTTTATTGTGCAAAGAGGACAACATGTTACTTTGGATGTATAGATGTAATGTTCTATTTAAAAAAAGCAACAAGAGCGTGTTGGACGTTAGCGAGCCACATCAGATTTTCTGTCTTCACAGAGGAAAAAGCATTTGACAAAAAAAAGGAAAATCCACCATGTCTGCCGCCGCACATCCGCTGCAACAATCAAAAGCACCAACTGAGTGCTGTTGAGATTGCTTTGGCAACTGTTGGTCTGGAAGCCAAGCAGCAGCTGAGGCAACCCTAACCTCCGAAGACGACCTGGACAGACTTCTGTCTGCAGAAGTGCCGGGGAGAGGAGAGGGAAAAAAAGAGAGGAATTTACAGCATCTCCATGGCAACGGTATAATACTGTCTGCAGAGGAAGCGTGCGGCTGATCACTCCACGGACTGATGAGTCTGTCTGTCAGGTAAGTGCTTATATTTGCCGTTGTGGGAGGAAAACAAACACCACATGCAGCCGGACTCACTTTAGAAGAAAGACCTATCAGTGACTCGGTTCGACTCAAAATCCACTTTGGGCCGGTTACTGCATTTCACTGCAGCTTCAATAATACATGAGGAGGTCTACTGTTGCTGCCTGGTCCCTGCACGAAACCAACTTAGTGCTGAGACTTCTTGATCTCTGTGTTAAAGATCCAGAACTGATTGTCCGGCTCGTGCTTCAGCACTTTGTCTCATAAATCTACGAGGCATCTTCTGATTGGATGACTTTTTTAGACAATAGAGGTTTTTCAAACTTTGTGAAGTGTCAGTAGATTCTATCATCAACAACACCTTTTTGGGGCGTCCAAGTGAGCACCGTTTGTGGTGCCTCCACGTTTAATTTGAGTAATAGAACTGCTTATTTCCGCAAAATCACACCAAACAACATCCTGTCCAACCACATGTCTCTGCAGCAAAAGAGGCTGAGTGCTAAACTCACCTGGCTGCTGTCCAGACCTGTCACCCACTGGCAGTGTGTAGGAGTCCCCCAACTGAGAGCTGCTGAAGTCCTTTGTCAAACGTGAATGAGAAGCTTTTAACAGGTTCCTCTGTATAAATTCAAAAGCAAAATAAAAAGCTGCTCTTCGAAGTTTCCAAACAATCCCAGAACTGATGCAGCACGATGGTAAAAAGAGCAAGTCCAGAACGCGAGGCCGTTTGGGGAATATAATGCATATTTGAATTTCCCAGATTCAATGATTTGTTCTTGACCTTTTCGAGATTCAATATATGCTTGATATGATTCGACCACGTTCCATCTGCCTCCAGAAACTTTTCGCAGACCGTCCAACTTTTCTGGGCCCCGATATTCTCTGAAGACCTCACACATTTCTCCACTGAGCTGCGGCTATTCTTGCTGCAACTGTGGTGGACCGTTGAAGAGTTGAAGACTTAGCGGTCTTCGTGCGCTGCTCCACCCGGCTGTGTAGGAGAGGTCAGCGGAGGTCACAGCAAACTGTTTCCTATGTGAGGGATCGCCTCCACGCAGGACTTCTTATCCCTTCAATTCACTTTCACGGAGTCATTTGAAGCAATTATGTAGAAATCACCGCCCGCCTCTCTCATAATTCGTTCAGTGATGTACACGTGATTCATAAAAGGTTTATTTCTGGACACCTTGTGTCCACACTTGTGTTGCCAGGTCTTTACTGACACATAAATACTCTGGTAAATACTTTATTTCTGCTTGTGGAGCCGTGCCAACTTTAAGTCAAGTTTGACTGAATCATAGTAAACACATCTGTTTCTTCATTTCTCTTCAAACGAGAATCGCGGTTTATATTTTAGTGGGGAAAAAAAGACACATTTATTTTGTTGCACCCACCCTCCTCCTCCTCCTCCTCCTCACTCCCTCCCACTTGTTAGTCTCCCTTTGATTCACTACAGAGATACTAAAATCAGTGAAGCATCACTCACTAAATCATACTGATGGCTTACAACAGTCAGCAGAGGTGTGGGAAAAAACAATTTACAGAGGGAGGAAGATGATGCAGATAGTTACTCGTCTCTTAGAGATAAAGCGCGAGGAGGCAGCCAAGATCATCAGTGAGAGAGAGAGAGAGAGGGGGAGAGAGAGAGAGAGAGAGAGAGAGAGAGAGAGAGAGAGAGAGAGAGAGAGAGAGAGAGAGAGAGAGAGAGAGAGAGAAGACAAGATTGAATACCCAGCACACCAGAAAGATTGGACACTTTCTATCCACCCAGCCAGAGTCTGGGAGCACAGACTCCCTGGGGAGGGAGCAAGAGGACGATAAGGGGATGGAGGAGCAGGGGAATCGTCGGGTGAGACGTGGTGTTTCGGGTGGGTTCTGCTGAAGCACAGCGGACGCGGTTAAGTGGTGAATGTTGAAAAACAGATGAACCAGTAAACTCATTACTCCCGACTCCTGGTCCAAGAGCAGGATCCCAGGAAGGGAGGAGGACGATGCGGAAGACATCTGCTGGAGGATCATCACTCGAGACCAATAAATGTGTATATTTTTAATCAAATCAGCTCTTCCTTGTGACGTGGAATCACATACTCAAGGCAAAAAAGTCTCCTTAGAAATACAGACTCAGATATAATTTGTAGGAACCATAGTGGCATTTCAGGCCCTTCATGTTTTAACATTTTGAGACACTCAAGATGGTGTAAAATACCACAGCAGTGGACATAGAGAATGAAGCGCATATGATCAGCTCTGACCTCACCACACGCAGCCTTTGCTTCAAACAAAAAGGTACATTTCAGTTCAATTCTTGAGGTTATTTTATTTAGCCCTGTGATTGTCAATGTCTCAGTCGACTAAATACAAAATTAAAGTCAATTTTACATAAAAATGAATACACTTTAAGTGGTACATGCTCACTGTTTGACCTCCAGTGTCTTTTATATTTGCACCTAAACCTGCACATGTATAATAAAGGATGACTATGATGCAGCGGCAACTCAACATGAGGCTTCCAGCATCTTATTTGTTCCCCTCAGTTGTTACCTCACTGCAAAAATTAACAATCTAACCAAGTTTTCCAATCTTGTATCGAGCCAAAAAGTCTTTTTCATCGTATTTTGGGAGCAATATACTATGCAAGCGCAAAATAGGTAAAATTATTCTTCTTGTTCTGAGAATATTTGTCTTTGTTTCTAGCAGATCCTAAAACTAGATATTTTTCACAGAGAGTAAACTGAAGTATTTCAGCTACTGTTCAGGGGATCTTTTCATGACCACTTTTTAGCTTGGAAAAGTTGTTTCAAGACCTCCAAGTAATCAAGTATGTAATCAAGTTGTTCCAACAGCATGTTTGTTTACAGTCATTTCAATGTTTAAGTGCTGCAACATCACGAAGGTTATATTTCGTCAGAACATACGTGGTGTTTTTGAAGGATTTTGAAGAAACAAGTGAAATAAGAATTCAAAAGCTCGTTTTGAGATTATTTGACTTGCATACAGAACTTGGAATGAGTGCTTCACCACTTATTTTGAGATATTTCTCACTTGCCTGATATGCATATATTTTATTCTTATTTCAAGAAATCTAACTAAAGTGTAATTATCTCACTGTACTGTAGATTATTTCAAGTAATTTTAGTCTTTTAGTCTCATTTTAAGACTATTAATTGTTTGCAGTGCTCTGCAATGCCATTTGCATGAACAGAAACACAATGCAGGCATAATCAGGGTTAATTAAGCCAGCAGAAAGGCCTCACAATGCCTGGTCTGCACATGTCATTTGGAGCTCGCCTGCCTATAAGCCCATGCAATATTGAGTAGCTCTGTTCTTGGTGCAGATACATTTTAATTGCATGCAAATAAGAATGACCTGGGTTCAAGATGGGAATCAACAAATTCTGCTCCCCCCCCCCCCCCCGAGCCCAGCCTGAGATCGGAAGGAAACACAACAATGCATTTCCCTGGCCGGGTCTTAATGACACGCCTCGTCTTTGTAGGAGCTCATTGAAGCCACCAGACAGACTTCTGCATGTCAAGACGCTGCGCACAGTCATTAAAGTTACGTGATTCATGCCGGGAGTCGGTCCTGCGATGCATCTTATCGGCGCCCATTTTTCATCCCAAGTTCCAAAAACTCTCCACCACCGATCCTTCAATCCTGAGTCAGGTCTGATCTGCTCCTCTCCACTATTCCCTTACCTCCCTCAGCCATCTGTCACAGCGGGGTCCGCGCTGCCAAGCGTCTCCTTTGAAAACATGTTAAAGCTCACGCCGTCTCGCACTCCACATTTTCCCAGTTAAACTCGCTCATTTTTTTACTCAGTTCCTAAACATTTGTTGATTACCCAACAATTAAGCAGCCCACACACCACGTCTTGTCGACAGTCATTCCAACATGCTCTGGCAGCTTTTAAAGTTTTATTCTTTTACGGTTATGGCTGTAAGGAGCACTTTGACTGCGGAGAAGGATGTGTGGAAAATGACTTGAAGAATATTGAATTGGAGGTGATACAACTAGAGTATTTCAATAAAAAACACAGAATACTACAGTAACATGAACATGCGTGTGTGTGTGGGGGGGGGGGGCTCAATCAGAGTATTGGCATACTGCTAATTAGTCTCACGGCTTTGTAGCGCACTGCATTGCAGGCACATTCTCTGCTTCATGTGTCACTCACCATCTAACACAATGCATGTCATCAGAGACACACGGTAAACATGTTTTTAAGTCATTATCTATAGCGAACATAACAGACCAAGTTTTTGCTGCGTCGTTATCTCACATGCTGCGGCGCTAATTGGCGAGTGTCTGAGCGTCCGTCCACATTCGCACCAGGACTCCAATTTTTGTTTTTTGCTCTTAGCATTCTGTTAACTAAAAGCCCATTCAGCTGTGAAAAGGAGTGCACGGGCTGCTTGATATCTGAATTATGTATCGATTCCCGTCGCAGCCTCGCACCTCAGCTCTGTGCTTTCCGTCACACCTTGTGGAGATTCAGCAGTGATTATGTAAAATGGAAACAGCACTCGACATGGCAAGGGACAACAGTTCCCATGTACTGGATGGATGGATTCATAATGTAAAAGACAAGAGTTTCATTTTAATTACAGGCTGTTTTTAATCATCCCCCTGCACACGGCAGCCGACGGTGGGAGCTAAATAGGGAAGAATTGGTTGTTTTTCTCACGGAGGAATGGGGGGAGAGGCCGTCTCGCCGCGCGACATAATGCAGCCATGTCTGCGGTACGACCCTATCGGAAAATGCAGCTGCAAGTTGAGTTCGTTTGCATGTTGTGTGCATTCAGATAGCTTTTTCATGTTCAGCTGGCAGCCCACGCTGGCCCCGTACACTGGGACAAATGGGCCATGTTTTTGTCTGAGATTATTACAACTCAATGCAAAGCAGACGCCGGGCGCAAGTGTGCTGCGGGCTGAATAAAACTTTGTAGAAATCCTCCTTGACCTTTGCCAAGTGCTTTAAGGTAGGCCCTTAAACGCTTGGAAATGCTATTGTCCCAGAGATACAAACCAGTGCTCGATTAAATATTCTGCTTAAATTCCCTTGTGTTATCATGAATGAACCCCTTCTCCTTATCACCTCGTGCCAGTCCCCTCCATAAATATTTACCCCAGAAAGTTGCACCTTCAGAGGAATACCAATGTCGATGTCAGCAGACCTTCATGCTGAGGGGGAAACTGTGGCACGCCGCTGAGTATTGGATTAACAGCAAGTAAATTAATACAGCATCTGTTCCTCCTCTCATTCGCTTGTTTTAATATGTTTATATTCACTCTGTCTATGTGTTCCAACTGCATTACCATCTGTGCCCGCGTATACTGTCTCTGGAGCTCTTGGGCGGTGGCCACTGGTGCGACGGACAGGGTCTGAACTGCAACGCCATCAGAATAATTTCACCGCGTCCACATTTAGGTCGTAAAATTATGACGGTGCAGAGTTTGTTGTGGACTCGTGAGATTGATCTGAAAAAATAAAGATGCCAAAACAGCAGACTGCTGGACAACGGCTCCAATCACGTCCGAGTGTCGGACTTCGTCTCCCTGTGGGCTGGGTGCAAAAAAAAACGAAAGGAGTGCTCCTCCAAATCAGAACAGCTCTTCGATGAAGACTGAGGCGTGAGCATTCAGATGGTTCACTTCCAAAGTCAGAGCAGCATAGGCCTCAAAGTCCACTGCTATAAAATGCATTGTTTTGATCATAGAAGATAAAACACTTTTCAGGATTGACTAATATAACGTGCTCACTTCATATGCTTTGAGGTGTTTTCTTGCCCAAACCTTTTGAGGTAATTGGTGAGTCTCACCAGCTAAAGGCTGCGCAGGCTGACAGTGACTGACAGGCTCGCTATTTTTTTTTTAAATTTCACATCCTATGGATTTTGTTTAATGAGAGTATCTAAAGTATCTACAGCTATCCGACCGTGTGAAGCAATTAAACTAACGTAACGCCTCTTTTTTTGTGGATCTCTTCCAAAATTGGCTCCCGCAGCTTGAGTTTTCATTTCAAACTTGTTGATGCCAAGTTTCATTTCAGCTGTGAGTTTGCCTTGTCCAACCCTCCATGCATGTAGCTGTGCCAGCTGTCAACAGTAGCAGAGGTAGATGACTCACGAGGACACGTGGGCGCTCGCTTCGTTACTCCACAAAGAGGCGCTGTTCACAGATATTCTTGTAGAGGACTCTCGAGTTCCCACCAAATTGCAACCGGAGCTATCTTCAAAGCTGGGATAAATTTGAAGTGGTCATGTCATCCACCTTCCACAAAATTTCCAGCTGACTGATTTTGACTTGAAAGCGCCAACATAAATTATATAAATGATGGCAAACCCATACCTTGTACTGGACATGTATAAGCAATTACAGCTCATCTTGGGGTTTTTTCAGTCCTGAAAGATGTATGTAATTATTCTTCGACATATGTTTACGTCTTATTAGTCATTAACGAACTGACAGCAACTTAAAATGCTGAATTAATATTCCTGAACAAACAGGATGATTTTATTTTCCAAGCAAGAGCAAAAACTCAAGCGAGAGACCAAATAGTTGCTGCCAACTGTGCTCTGGGTAATTGGGATGAGAAGGAGGAGGAGGAGGTTCTTTGCTTCTTCTCCACCATCTCTCAAGACTCTCGAACCAAGTGTAAGAGCGCGGCTCTGGGAGAATGGAACGGGGACCTTTATCAGGAACTGTGTGACAGCCCCGGAGTTTTTATCAGCCCTGTCCCTTCTCCCTGTGATTTAGTTACTGTGCCAGGCCTGTCAGGCTGAGCGCCATCTATCAGTCCGTGTCGATTCGCAGAGCTGCGAGCGCCAAACCACGGCGATTGCTTCTGACCATCCCTTGTTTTCCCTCAGACACTTCTATTTAGATGTTGTCAAGATACACTCATCACATTATATGTATCGTTTCAGACTGATGGGCACACGGTGGATCTCTCTTATGATAAATATGTGTCTCACTTTCATCCTTTAGTTTACACATTGATCTCTTGTATAGTCAAAATAGTAGTTATTGGTATATATCAGCACCTACAATTGCAAGAGAATGAAATGGAAACACCCTGTCAGTTCTGATGACAAGGTGTCACATTGACCATTGTGGTTTCTCGATTCAGGCTGCAGAACCAACTTGTCAGTTGCAAAAATGAGCTGTTAGGTGTTTATACATTCGGTTATGGATGAAACTGGAACAACAGGGAAAAAAAGCTGCCTTGTGTCAAGATTAATCAGACTCCATGTGAGTTGTTTACCTGAGATTTCAGCAGGACACGCCAAGGGCAGAAGGTCAGTTTGTGGAGGGACTGTGATGCTTCGGTCAATGCTTCACTGGAAAAACCTTGGACCTCATCTTTCACGTTGAAGCTGTTCTGACAAGTATTTCAACTCCTGGACCAAGGAGGCATCTTCATGGAAACAAGAAACATAGCACGGTGTTCCTGTGACATCAGGGAAAAGGTCCATATGCTCAAATAATCACATAAGCAATTAAATGTGTAGGGATGTGGTGTATTTGTTACCTGGAAGCTGCTCCATCAACTAAGTGAGGGGCCGACAGACCGCGGCCCGACTTTCCACTGCACCCAGCATCACAGCTAGCCACTAGCCACTACGTTAGCACCAGCAAACCACCAGAGAAGAATCCTCTGCCGACGCCTCTCTGCAGCACGAGAAAGTAAAGTGTTGCACTTGTTACTTTTTTTTTTCTGTACTTTTTCAACTGTGGTCTGTGGGTGAGTCTTTTCAAAGTGATTTACTGTCCCTGCCAAAGCTCAGTTGTTGCTGAGTAAGCCAATTTGGACGGTGAAAGGGGAATTAAAAAATGATGCCAGTTTCAAGTGACATGATTATTTAGCAGCACCGAAACAATACACAGTGGCACCGTTTCCCCCCTCATCATTTGAGGGCCCTAAAATTCAATGAAAGAATTTCAGTGCTTAATTCTCGGCGAGTGACTGAGCCAATCCAGTCGCATGACCCAACAGTTACATCCAGTTCTGAGTGGAAACATGTGAGCATTGTTGCGTCTTGCTAAAGACTTTCATCATTCGCTGAGAAGAAGGAAAGGCAGAAATATTTCAAACAGCTCAGTTTTCAAAAACATAAAGTCTCCTTACCACTGACTCCAATAAAGGAGAAAAAAAGTGAAGATTTCAACAGTAGCGATGACAGGGAAAAAAAAGTTGAAATGGCTTTTTGCTTCCTATAGCATGAAAAGCTTGTTCAAACAGTTTCATTTGAAAATTGAAACCAGCGCTGCAGGTGCACGGGTAATTGAATGGTGTGTATCTAGGAACAGAGATCCTCGGAGGAGGCGTGCAGACAGGGTCTCAGAAAAAGGATCCCGCGCCATCTGGAGTCTTTAGAGAAAACTCCTACTGTGACAGAGTAGGAGGTGGTGGAGTAGGAGGGATCGCTTCACCAGGTGAAGGCTTTGCAGATCTGGAAGCATATAGACTCCTTAGTGAGGAGAAGAATGAAAGGCACGCCGAGCCGTGGCTTGACATTTGGTAAAGCACAAAACCAGCGATGCCATATTTTCCCTTCAACATTTAAATCAGCCATACAGATTATGCAAACCCCTGCGTCCCACTTCCATATCAATAAACAGCCTGTCAGCAGAGCGGCCAAAAAAAAACCAAGATTCTTTGTAAAGGTAACAAAATCAAGTGATCATGTATGGGATGAATATATTCAACACAACAGGAGGAAAGAAGAAATCCAAAGAGAGAGCAGCAGGAGCAAGAAGTGTCACGCCTCAACTCTATTCAGAGCTAAAGGTTATTGAAATAACAACACCCACCAAACAAGTCGACCCAGCATCCCAAAGCTGGAGAGAAACTTAGCGTCCGCGCTCCCCCTAAAGTTTCCCACTTCACGGCTACGTTGGTATTTTGTGCAGAGTGGATAACCCTGTTGTATAGCAACAGGTTAAAGGTCAATGGAAGGGAATTTGTTATCCTTGAGCGTCCGGGGACTTTGGCAACAGAGAAAGAGAAAGGAAAAAGAGTGGGGGGGGGGAGGTGTGAGGGGGGGGGGGGAGTAGATAGGACATACGTGCTTCATCTTCACCCCTGCCAGCCTCCAGTATCTCCCCAACCAGCTCGTGATAAATAGACCCGATCAGTGGGCGAGCTGATTGGTGAGGCAAATACCATCAAGGCAACTCCACAGATGTAGAGGAGGGAAGGAGCGTCTCTCTTAGAGGGGACGGAATGCATTAGCGTTGTTTAGATTCTGACAGCGCGGCGGAGCGAGTGCCACCGTGTGAACGCTGTATCAGTGCTTGCAAGGACAATGCAATGTATTTGAGATGATATAAAAATAAAACAACACAAATGGCCGATCTTCTCATGCGACTTTCTGAAACACTGCAATCAGCTGGTGGCCGGGTCACGAACGGGCTAAAGTGTGTTGAGTCTGAGGAATATGTGGCTGCTGGAAATGTGATGTCACACATTATGATGAAATGCAGAGAAACTAATAGGCAAAGTTATCATGTTGTGTGCTATTTGCAGTGCACAACAACAGCCTTCCCTTCAAAGTAAAAGTCTTTCTACCAATGAACCAGGCATTGATCTATTGGCTGAGCCCCCTATTACACACTAAATTGTGCCGTGCTTATAAACTCTGTTTGCTTTGCTGATGTATTTAACTCATTTTTACATCCTGGCAATGAAATAGTTTTGGTGGAATTCAAACAAAAAGTGCACAATCCCACAAATGATCATTTACGTGAAATGTATAGACAGCTAGCGATAAAGGCTATCTGATTATCTTCATGGCAACAATTGCAGACTTGAGCTCTTATAAATGACCTTTGTGTTCTTATTTGTCAGGCTTCTCTGGGCTATTTTTCTTGAATCACTCAGACTAATATGGGCAGTAATGACTACAACATTGGGTTTCAGCGGAGTGGTATTTGATAATCCAGCTGTGTGCCACATGCAGTCACTCTGTGTAATTATTTGCAATGAATACATGAGAGAAAGTGAAGGACAAGCATTTCAGGTTTCACATCGACAGCGTAAACCGTTCTTTTCTTCGTGTATTCTTTATAACCGCAGCTTTTTCTGCATTCTAACAAAAGCAAGGAAAGAGGAAAAAAAACACACACACATATGAAATTGCCGCAATAACAAAGGACATGGGAACAAAATACCTGGCAACACAGGAAAGGTTTATCAAAAAAGAAGAGGGGGGGGGAGAAAGAAGGAAGTTGGCTGTCTGTCACCTGGCAGAAAAAGAAGGCAATTTAATAACTCTGAACAAAGCCGTTCCCTCCAGCAAGTCAAACCTTTAATTACAAAACACGATATGAGACCAAGGCCACCCAATATTACCTCGGCAACCTTGATACAAATCATACAAAGCAAATGAAGCGTTTATAAAGGAGCAGAGAAGAGCAATAGCTTTGCAGCACATCTTGGAGAGGAGGAGGAGGAGGAGGAGGAGGAGGAGGAGGAGGAGGAGGAGGAGGAGGAGGAGAAGATAGGCTGGGAGGACAGAGACTGTGAGACGCTCCTGAAGCAGGCGTATGAAAATTGATGGAGTCTGGGGAAGCAATTGATAGTTGGAGGACAGGAAGCAGGCTGTAAGGCAATTATCACTATCTCTAGCATTTGATTTAGGGCCGTGTGAGTGTGTAATACTGTGAATTAATCACATCCAAGGTAAATGAATCAAGAGCCCAATTCTGACTTAAATTTCACTGATTCCTTTCCCATCTGTGGAAAATGTATCTCAGCAATGGCCTAATTAGCACTGGAAATGATTTCCCACTTCGATGTGGCGTTCGCGTGTGTGTACATGCAGGCAGGAAAGAAACACAACGATCGGCTCGATGAGACATACGAATAAAAAAATAAATAAAAGCCTGTTTAAAGCATCGAGCTGCCGGCCAATATCAAAAGAGACGCAACGCCATGTAACCCCCCCCACACACACACAACTTCCACAATGCAGGAAAACAGACCGAGAAATACACATAAGTAAACAAAAACAAGTGTGAACACACGAACCACCTCTTCCTCGACGTGCATGCGTATGCATAAATAAACCATATGTGCCACCCACAGCTCTGCAGTGTGAGCGAGGTGCTGGTCCAACTATTGTTTCCAGATGAGCATTCACACGGAATACATTCCACCATATTTTTAGCTCGTTGCCGCCATAGTGGAGTCTTATTCATTCTAACGTCAGGTTTAATTCAACCGAAGAAGGAGCAGACATTCTGTGGTTTAGTGATTCAGCTGCAGAGACTTTAATACGATGATGTTACTGAAAATGAGAGGGCATCGGGTTCAGCTTAAAGAGGCGGCAAAACAAAAGCATCTTGATTGACCTTCCGGTTTCCTTTTAAAAGCTTTATGATTGCTGGTGATACAAAACATCGTCCTACGTCCCCTGATGGAGAGATTATTTGGAGCAATCATCAACTCTCAGTGATGAAAACTTTTGAGCCTTATTAAACTTGTTTACACGGAGGTATTGCAGACAATCGCACTGTCCCCCATATTGAATCTTTGTTTTTTTCTCTTTCTGTTGCAACAATCCTGCACCTTCTATTTATTTATTTCTTTTACTAATGCCAAGCCAACACCTACATTCAGATCTGAGCTCATTCCTAAGAAAGCTTTTGTCAAGCTGACTTTAAACACTATAGGCAGCCTGTCACGCCATTAAGGGCCCCTGTGATGAATGGTGTTCTCGGGTGATAAAGCCTCCCAGGAAAAATATGAAAACTACAACTTCTGCTATCTCCGAAGATCCTTTCACCTCAGAAAACCCCCTCTGAGTGTCCTTTACCTTATATGAAACCTTCCTTTCCGCGAGCTCTGAAGTTTTTTAATCTCGGCTGTCATGATGTCTTACCAAACACCAAGGCTGCCCTCTGCTGGTGCTGAACGTGGTTACTGGACAGTGAGCACGTTTCACCGCTCAGGCATCTGCATTGGCCATTATTTCAAAAAGAACACCTCATAAATAGTCGGTGGAGTCGTTATTCCAGCAGTGCAGGTGTCAGAGAATTAGAATTACTGGCTCTTTAACATGAGTGATGAGTTAATGGTTTTAAAAACAACTGATATTCAGTGACTCCAGCTTCAAGTCAGACATGAACTCACTGCTGTCTTGTAATGTGAAGAGATTTTGTGTTCAGGGTTCATTTAAATCAAGGTTTTGCAATGTTTTTGTTAAAGCAAATAAAGCTATTTCTCTCTCCTTCTCCTTTAACAAATGTATTTGGAGTCTCAGGACATATCCGACTGTCACAATGAAGATAATGTGGCAGCTGAGTGGAACCACGGTGGAGTGAAATGTTTTCCTCCCTTATCTTCTCTTTGGTTCACTAAAGGGCTGAGGTTGGACATTTCTCATTAAGCCGCCTGCAGCAAAGGTGCCAGGCAGGTGACGCAGCAGGATGGGGGGTGTATTTAGGTGAACTGACTCTTTGATTTGACTTTTCCTTTATTTCCGACTCAGATTCGTCTCCTCAAACTCTTGGATGAGTCATCGCCGTGTGCGGCATCGCCTGTCCAGGCGATGCGACGCTGCCCTCAAGCCATGTGAGCCGGGATCAGCTGCGGTCCTCTGACATGGACGCAGTGAAACAGTCAGTAAAATGAAAAAAAGCTCAATAACATACATTTCAACTAAACTCCTAATTTGATTAAACAATTAGCTGCATGGAGGAGAGGAGCTGCATCAGATCTCTAAAGAGAGGATATCACTTCAGTACTTTCACTACAATTTGAGTTGAAATCAAACCTCAGCAGTGAGACTTTATATCTATTTTGTCTGTGATCTTAAAGGAGTAGCACACCCAAACAATGATGTACCTTCATTTTCTACTCACCCCATGCTGAACAACACTCTGAAGCACTTTTCTGA
>JAUESF010000008.1:10477336-10488043 GCA_032274765.1 Malacoctenus tetranemus | reverse complement strand
TTTTTTTATTGTTGAAATGTTGGTACAGTCTTTTCAAACTAACAGCATTTTCAGATCATAAAAGCACAAGGAGAACTTTAACAGTTGAGAGTACAAAAAAAGTGAATGCCTCTTGAAAAAGATACAGTGTAACCAGCTGCCAAAGAGAAATCTACAGTAACAGAAAAGTCAGACTAAGATATAACAGACGTGTCCAGCCCGAATCACTAACTTTGACAAATCCTCATAGTCAGAACTGAGGCAATACAAAAGTAAAAAAATATATTGCTTATCTTTGGAGATGTAAAGACTGCTTTCTGGCCTTTAACCCAATCAAATGCCTCGTTCTGTTATTGCCTCCTTGTTCTTCTTTACTTCTTCGAGCTTCTTGTCCTGTGAAAGTTTTGAAAAGAAGAATATCAACACTTTTTCTCCCTTAGTTTCAACAGAGATTCAGTCGGAATGTTGGTCTATCAGAACTCACCTTCTCCTTGAACTTTTCATTGAGCGCTGCCATCCGCGCTTCGCGGTTCTCCTTGTTTGCCTCCATCTTCTGAGTGAGCTTCTCTTGAGCCAACTTACTGAAGTTGGTGTTTTCCTCCACGGCCTTCTGGATCACCTCCTTCTCATGCTCACGTTTCTCGGCCAACTGTTTGAGAACTTCAGCCTGCTGGCTCTGAAAAAAAGTCAAAACACGGCTTCAGCAGAGAGTTCCAAGTCCTGTGTCGCTTGCTCGCATCTATTTGCATTTCATCTACTTACCTTGCGCCGCTCATCTGCAGCTTCCAGCTTGCATTTAATCTCGTCCAGCGATGTTTCCTTTTTCTTAATAGGCGAGAACGGGAGTTCCCCCTTAGCTTCTGGGGTCGAAGGACTCAGGATGACCTCAAAGGCTTGACCTGATGCACGCTTATTCAGCTCCTTCACTTGGATATCTGCAACGGCACCATTTTTTGTTTGTGTTAGCCTGTAAAATCTAGGTCACTTTACAATAGATGCAAAATAAAATGCAGACTGATGTGAGGTCTCATGGACCTGAAGTCAAATATCAGCCATAGATCCTATTTGTGAAAGATGTGCTCCTTAACTTGCTGAGGAACAGCCACAGTTGGAACACTAAGTTGACCAACACAGCAGTGGTCGACTACACAGCAGCCACTGAGATTCATTGCCTCTCTGGGGATAAAGGGGGTTGGAGCCCGCTTGTTTTTAAGGGGTCACTGGCTTGTCAAGAAGGTCAGGGGAGAACAATTATGGAGGCTGTGCAGTAGCGTTGAGCATTTCCACAGACGTAATGAAAACAAGATGTGACAAAGACACGAAGTGTTGTGCGGATGCTGTTTTGACAGCTTATCAAACCACCGACATCAAACGACTCCTGTTGAGGACTTTGGCTCCACATATTTAAGTTTTGGATGTGTTGCAGAGGTGGGAGGAATTTGTTTTGGGGGGGTTTTCTGGTGCTTTTTGCCAATTTAGTGGAATCACATTTCTTGTTATGCTTATATTAGTGTATATACGATGAAAAAAATCATCATGTAAACATACCTTTAAAGGTGTCCATATCTGCAGAGTTGTTGCTTTGAAAACCGCTGTGAAAAGAAATCCAAAAAAGATCAGTTAAATGCTAAAAAAAACTGTTTTGACAGATCAGGGATCAGTCCTGCAATCTAAACTTTTCTACTCTACCTTTCAGGTCAAGCTAACACTTGTTTTGACCTTTTGGTAAGTATCTCTGTGAGCAAAAAGCATGTGCTCCTGTTGATTTATTTTGAAGATGGTTCCCTATGTAGAAGCAGTTTTTCAGCAATAATATGCAGGCAGTCTGGGGTTTTTTTGTTGTTAACTAATTGTTGCAACATGTCTGGTTAAACACACAGAGTACCTTTGTCATATCTCCACTACAGGCAATGTTAGAAAATGGTCACATGGGGTGAGAATCGGTGCAGTTCAGTAGTTTATGCCAGTTTCTATTTGAATATGAGGTAACACTTACGAGCACATAAACATGGGGAGTGGGGGGGGTGAGTGTTTTAGCAGGAAATACTTCGATGCACTGCTAAGAGGGTGGGGGAAGGGTAAGAGCCATGCTGCATAATACTCCACTCAAATAAATACACAAAGTGTAGGAGGTGCACAGCATGTGTTTGTTAGGTTAAAAAAAAGTCAAGTGGTAAACTAAAAAATAATAAAGCTCGCAAGGTCAATCTCAACAAAGCACCAAAAAAAAACAGCACGAGTGTGTGTTACATAACAGAAACGTCAACAAACATCAGCATCAAAACTCATTGTTTAACAAATCAGTCGTCTTGGTAGAAGTTGCAGGAAAAGTACACCAGGCAGGTTGAAAACATATCTCCTCAAGTTCAGTTGATCACATAGAGCTAAAACATGTCCTCAGTCCACAGCCACAACAACAAAGTCAGGTAATTGCTCTCTAACTGACTTCACTGATGAAGCACTGCGTGCTGGCCGTAACAAAAGGCGCCCCCGGCCGGGCTGGACCCTCTCAGCAGGCCGCCTAAAAGCCGCGTTTGAACGAGAGCACGAGGGCTTTGTTCTCACCGTCAAGTGCTTCAGGCCGAGGAGCTCCGCCACCTTCTTCTTCTTCGCCTCCTGCTCTCTTTTCCAACCGTCAACATCTGCACCTTCGCGCAAAAACTTACCGAACCCGAGCGTCAGCGGCCTCCTTCACGCTGATTGGACCAAATCCGCCAATCACAGCCGGCGCTACCGCTGCGGGCGCCAGAAAGAGACAGCTGGATGATATGAGAGCGAGCAGGCAGCATGGCACGGCAGTGTGTGCAGGCCAGGAGGACATGATGAAAGTGATCTTATCGGTGTCAGTACTTTACTCAGTACAGAGTAGTTTATCACAGCAAACTCGCAGGTAAGCAATATTTTCGCAAGCACACAATCTGACTCTACATATGTACCAAAATAAAACAATGTGGCGTCCAAAATAATAGCAATGCAATAGAAATGTATTTCTAAATTCTGTTGAATCATCTAAGCACCTTTATTCCAAAGAATTTAACTAAAACGATGAAATGAAATAAGACCAATCCTATTTATTGCGATTCACTTTTAGTTTACATATTGCATATACTTTTCTTTTTCTATGAGAACTATCATACTCTGAGCATGCCTCAGCTGTGAGTTCTTGTTTGGTTGTCCTCTGGGCTGCCGGTATGGACATCTTTGTTTTTTTAGATAGTTGCTTTTCTTTCTCGATTATCATCTGGAGCTCATACTAGTTGGGCTCCAGCCTGCCTCTCTATAATATTGCTTCTGAAGGCTCCTCCCAGCCATCTTGTAACCAGACACCTCTCATTGTGTCACCCTGGTGTGCCCAAGCTTGTTTGTCTCAGTGACAGCTGCAGTATTTGTCTCAGGTGTTGGATTGTGAAGGAAGCAGTGATCCCCACTGGCCTATTATCTGGGCATCGCTGCAGTTATAAGGACGGGGACTATTAATAACACAACCAGATAACGTAAACAGCTTCGCACCCTACTGTGCAGCTGAACCACCAACAGCAGGGCTTTTGAGAAAGCCCGTCAGTCCCTGACAGGCTCTCTCCATCCATCCTTTAAACTACAGACACAAGGCTCCTGGTGTCTGAGGAGAAGGACAGATGGGAGCTCTCAAAGTCTTTTCATTTACAGTCTTCTGCTCTGCTCTGCTCTGCTCTGCTCTACAATCGTGAGGTAACACAACTCTTGAGTAAAAATGAAATTGAAAAAATATATTTGTGGTTTCAGAAACATAAATCTGTGATAGTGTTACAGTTTATAGCTTTACATCACAGAATCTGTAACTCATATAGAATATTTGCAAATCTTGTTATTGATTTTTAAATTATTTTAATTTTCTTTAATGTAGAAAGAATGATGCTTCAAAATTACTGTAAAAACAGGAAGTGGTGTATGTTCTACTTCCGGTAGAGAGAACGCGCTGCGACCTCCGAGTACTTTTATTTTGAAAAAAGAGACAGAGCGTCTTCCATTTCTTGTGTGCGTTTTGAGGGCAGACAGACGTCAAAGGAGCCGAAACGCCGTCCTAAATATCTGCTCGTTGATGTGAGAATGGGCGCCTGCCTGGCCTTGTGCTCCCTTGCCAGCTGTGTGAGTATCTATCGGTACCTCCGCTGCTTTCTGAGGTTTCAGCGGACGGCTTTGTTTACTCTTCTGTTCGGCGAAACTGAGGCTACAAATCGATGCAAAACGCAAAGTGTCACCGACGCGTTGCCACATACATGTCAAATCTTTTATTTAAACTTCCCAGCTTTCATTTTACCAGCGTGACACCTGTTCTTCCCACTGTTAATGTACCAAGAGGAAGTTAGCTTGGTTAGCTAGTGACTGTAGCTGAGTAAATAATGGCAGTGTCAGGTGGATGAGGGCATTAACCCAGTTTAGCAACATCACATTATAGGTCACTGAGCTGTTTATGGTTGGGGTGGAGCTGTCAGGACGGCAGATATTAGTCAGATCGATAACAGGAGACTTGGGCTGCAGCACTGGCTTGGACCGAGCTGCTCAGTCACTGCTGAAGGAGGTGGAGGCGGTGTCTTCACTGTGTTGATTCACTGTGTCCGTCACGAATGACAGGACGCAGTTATCTCTAATGTGATGTATAAAATCGGTGTTAACGTTACATTTAGGACAAATATGTGAATGATATCAATTTAAATCCACTTTTATACTTAGCAATCTAGCAGTCTTTCCAACGCAGCTCTGCCTCCACATGATCAGCATTGTTCGACATTCATTAATAAGAAGACTCCAACATACAGCTTTGTGTTGCAGCTGCATTTTGACTTCCTTTTTTTCTGTGTCTTGCCTCTCGTCTCCATCGCTCGCAGGCCTCCTGCCTGTGTGGCTCAGCACCATGTCTCCTGTGCGGCTGCTGTCCGTCCTCCAACAACTCCACCATCACACGCCTGGTGTTTTCCTTCTTTCTGCTGCTGGGAACGTTGGTGTCTGTCATCATGATCCTTCCTGGGATGGAGACAGAGCTCCGCAAAGTGAGATCGATGCTCTTTGTGTTTCACCATGAAAATGTGCAATGATTGGGTGTTTGATTAAGACTGAAAGTCATATGCCATCTGCTGTGAAATTCATTGTTGATTCCGTGATGAATTCCACAAACAGGCACGTTGTGGAACAAACCTTGAAATGTTTCCATGTTGGACTGATCTCAAGTCAGTTTTTGTGACTGCCTCCTGCAGATCCCGGGGTTTTGCCAGGGAGGAACTTCGTTACCCGGAGTTGAAAACCACGTCAACTGCGACGTCATCGTGGGCTACAAGTCCGTGTATCGAATGTGTTTCGCAATGACCTGCTTCTTCTTTCTGTTCGCCGGCATCATGGTCGGGGTCCGCAGCAGCAAAGACCCTCGCGCAGCTTTTCAGAACGGGTGAGCGCGACGCTGGGCTCAAACTGCACGTTGAGATTGAGGCATGGAGGGTGTATTTTTTTCTTCTCCATACTAATGGTGGATTTTGTTTTCCAGGTTCTGGTTCTTTAAGTTTCTGATCCTGCTTGGGATCACAGTGGGGGCTTTTTTCATCCCTGATGGAACCTTCCACACTGGTACTAACCTCTGTAGTGTTACTGAAACACTCCAACATGCTACAATGTTTTCTAGCCATACAACCATAACTAACACATACAGAGGTAGCAGGGTGACAAATAGGTGCTTTGTTGTTGAATTACTCACAGTATGTAAGGAGTATTTTCCACTTGTGCCTTTGACACTTGTGTTTGACCACAATATGATGTTTTAACACTATGTAGTTACCAAATACCTCAAAAAGACACTTTTTCTAAGTTTTCACCGGCCGGTTTATATATCTTTTTTTGTTTGTTGTTTTTTTACAAGACTCTGCTGTTTGTGTCTTTCCTTCTCCGCAGTTTGGTTTTACTTTGGCGTGGTGGGCTCCTTCATCTTTATTTTGATCCAACTGATTCTCCTCATTGACTTTGCCCACTCTTGGAACAAGATTTGGGTCGAGAATGCTGAAAATTCAGACAACAAATGCTGGTTTGCAGGTACAGCACCCATTCTGGAGAACACACGTTGTCATTTCACACCACAGACTGATCCACCTCCAAAATAAAGCTGACAAAAGACTTCACAGAAACAAGGCTTTTGTAAAGAAAGTGAGAGAAGAGTTGTTAGTTTTTGCTTAATTTTGTCTTGTGTGGTGCAATAACACCCTAATCTTATGGTTCTGATCAGCATTGTTTTGCATCTATTTTAGATAAAATGTCATTTCTGGTGTTAAACTTAATACTTAATGTTTCCACACATTTCTGTTCTCTCCAGGGTTGCTGACTTTCACTGTTGTCTACTATGCGCTGACGATCACTGCTGTGGTGCTTTTCTACGTTTACTACACGCAGCCAGATGACTGCACGGAGCACAAAGTCTTCATCAGCATCAACCTCATCTTCTGCGTCATCATCTCTATTGTGTCCATTTTGCCAAAGATTCAGGTATGATGTGACAGTGTGTCCTCATCGCTTCTGATTTGGGGTTTCCTTTTCTCTGTCATGTCAGGTAAATATAAAGCCGCTCGTGTTGTGTTCTTCACAGGAAGCTCAGCCACACTCTGGTCTGCTCCAGGCTTCGCTCATCTCTCTCTACACCATGTATGTCACATGGTCGGCTATGACCAACAATCCCAGTGAGTCTCTTGCTGTCCTCAGTCCTCTTTAGCTCCTCCGCTGTGGGGAGGCTCCTTTTTTCATGTATGTATTTACTGTTTGAACGCTGCAGCACTCTGATCATAGTGGTGAGTTTTTTGCTGTGTACCAAAGGTTTAATCTTTGCCAGTAGTTTGTGTACCTACTTCAAGTGAAAGCCAGCATTGAAGAAACTTATGTTAGTTTCTTCTGTCGTAGATTATAAGTGGATTCATCGACACCCAACCCCCCCTAAAAACTGTCCCATTGTGTGAATGTATTGTGGAATGTCCTTCAGCCACATAGATGCACAAAAGGTCCAAACAAGCACAAGGTGTGTTCACACTCTTGCATCTCAGCCCTTTAGAACATCTGTGTATGTTTTTGGTTGCAGACCGTGTGTGTAATCCCAGCCTGTTGAGCCTCGTGTCCAACACCAGCACCACTGAGCCAAGTGTGGACGGCAGCTCTGCACCTGTGCAGTGGTGGGACGCCCAGGGCATCGTGGGCCTCGTCATCTTCCTCTTCTGCACTCTGTACGCCAGGTGGGTGTCCATCGGTCAAAGCCAGTTCAGCGCTGTCTGTTCTTTAGCTTCTACTCGTAAGGAACTCCGTCTGTCTCTCCAGTATCCGTTCGTCCAGCAACAAGCAGGTGAACAAGCTGATGCAGACGGAGGAAGGCGGGGGATCGGGTGGAGAGGGTGTGGTGGGAGAGGACGGGATCCGCAGGGCCGTCGACAATGAAGAGGACGGTGTCACTTACAGCTACTCCTTTTTCCACTTCCACCTGTGTCTGGCTTCTCTCTACATCATGATGACTCTCACCAACTGGTACCAGTAAGTATCAGTCACCAGCAAGCTGCAGACTGATGTGGCTGTGATGGAAATTTACAGAGGAAGTGATAAATGAGCAGTTTTATTTCATGGATTTTTAAAGCAAACTTAAGAACTGGTTATCTGTAGTAGAGGAGTCTGCAGTTTGGGTTAAATAATCTCATTATAAAAATAACAAGTATACAAACAAATCAATGAGCAAATAATTTAGGTAAGTTGAGCAGAAACATTTGGAAAGAAAGAAATTGTCAGAGTTTGTGGATAGAAACAGAATGTCTCCTCGTGAATTAAAATTGCTATGAATGGTAAAAGACAAAGTTTAATTGAAGCCAAGCCTGAAAGCTTTTGAGCTTGCTGCTGTAGCAGTTTTCAAGCGTTGCAAGTATTCACAGCAGCCACCAGAGGGCCCTCGAGTTCACCATAACGCTTTGCACTTTTTGTTTACATGAGTCTCACTCGTCTCCTGGTGGCCAGGCTGTTTTTTTGTTTTTTTGTAAACCTTTGTTTTATCTAACAGAGGGTGTAGGTGGATCTCACTACATGTGTTCGAGTGTGTATCTAAGTACATGATTTAAATGGCACTCGTCCCTCCTCCTCTCTCTGTGTGTCTTCCCTCAGACCGGACACCACCACCCAGGCCATGCAGAGCGCTATGCCAGCTGTGTGGGTGAAGATGAGCTCCAGCTGGCTGGGCCTGGGGCTCTACCTGTGGACCCTGGTGGCCCCCCTCCTCTTCCCTGACAGGGACTTCAGCTGAGAAAAAAGCGTGACTCTTGTTTGTATTCTCCTGTTTAATTCTTTGCTCCAGTGTACATGGCAGTGTGAAGAATATAACAACGTTAATTAGAAGGGATGCTATGAAGGGATTTTGTTTCTTTTTCTTCCTTTAATTGTTTCTGCTGGTGGTGTGTTTGTGCTGTTTCACTGCTCTCTGTTCTGGAAGCATGACTCTGACAGATCTTTGAAGGATTTTCTTTTCGTTTGTCTGGTTAATGATGGTTTTGTCACAACATTAATTTATTTGCCAACGACTCATATTAATGAGAAAACTTCCTGCTTCTTGTGGTGTGATTGTTTGAGCTCTTATATCCCACTGCTGATCTTTAGATCCTGGACTCTCACAGAGACGCAGTCAGACGGCACTTTGTCCATGTTTCAGATGCGTCACTCACACTTTCACTTTGGAAGACCTGTCGGATCCGAGCGCTCTGAGCGGCAGAGTCTAGAAAGCCCCTGATTAGCTGTTGCTGCAGAGGGGGCTACGGGGGGAGCCCTCCTCGGGAGCCCCAGAGTGAGGAGAATGTCAGCGCGAGATAAGACCAGTAAGGCACGCCCTGCAGAGCCTCGCAGGGCTTTTCCCTGCAGCTGCCAGGCCGTACGCAACACCACGTCAGCACACCTCCAGCCAAGCGGCCGCGGCCGGCCGGTCTAATCTCAGCTCTTCCTTCTGTACTAAAAGCGAAAGTCATTTATCTCTGGTGCTAAGCGTTTCCTTTTCTGACTCTGTTTGGCCTCGGAGAGCCACAACCAACTGTCTTCATCTGTACAACAGGGTGTTTGTGGCAGGGAGACAAGTATTGATCCAGTGCAGGCAGCGTCGTGCAGTGAGCAGTGTTACGGTTCAAGAGCGATATCTTTAACTCCTCACTACCTGTAATCGCACACTTATGTACAGAAAGAAGGGCGCAGACTAACCTAAGTGATGCTGTTTTTGAAGGTATTTTTTAAAATGTAACAAAAAAAAGAGAATGATGCATTTCAGAAGCGCCACATCGCTGGTAAATTGTGATGATCAATGTATTGAATTGGTGGTTGTAATAATGGTACAGTACTTATGCATTATATTGTTGTTACCTCAATATCAGGACGACTGCAACGCGTGCAGACTCGATCCGTATATTTTGTATTTGTGAAGAAATCCCATTTTTTTGGTACAATCCTGAACACGCTGTCCCTCCCGTGCTGCTGTTTTGACGACTCCGACAAACACCCATCAATCAGATGTTTCATCTGCGGCTGCATAAGAGTGTTGCGAGTGATTTTGTTTTTTTTAAGCTCATTTTTTTCACGTGGTTATTGTGCATTTCATTCCATTATGGAAATAACACTATAAGATGATGAAGTGCCTTTTTGTAGTCCTGCATTTCAAACAGAACTTAGCACTAATGTCAATGTGCTTGTCGCACCTCGCCTGACGTTGTGGTCAATCCAACGTTGCATGCCATCAGGCACTCGTCTATGAAGTGTAACTGCTGTACAAACTAAGTTTTTAATAAAAATGTCAAACTGTTGCTCTCCAGCTTGGTGTAGTCTCAGTAGACCACAGAGTGTGTGAATGGTTATTACTACAGTAAGAAAAGCGTGCATGTGTTGTGATATAATAACAACTGGGGAGCCCAGTGAATGTGTTGACTCATCTGGATGCTGAATGTAAACAACACGTCCTTATCTGCAGCGCCTCATCTGGGTGGAAGTGGTGCGATAGCCCTCTCTCTTTCTTCTCTGCACCTCACCTTCATAGACTTCAGCTGTAAGGCCCCCACAGGGGGGGCCTGGAGAGACGCATCACAACATGTTCTGTACCGAAGCGTCACGACAAGATAAGACTCCAAAACAAAAAATACACGTCTGACTCCGTGCGTTTGGAGGAGTTGTGCAACTGGTGACTACAAGTCTCACATGATGAGCAACTGAGAACATTTGTGATCTGTTTGATCCTGTCGCAGCTGAGCGAGAGGTCTCACTGACATTGTTTTGCGTGGCCGGTCCCATCCTGCGGGGGCCACAGACGCAGCCATGTGCCTCGGTGTTCCCGGCCTCTGCCGGGTGAGTCTCTCCTCGCCTGGCCGGGTGACAGCCAGGACATGTTGGTTTTGGCTGCGACGGTCAATCCAGTTGGCACAGGCGTGGAAGTGTTCAGGACGCGCTCACGCCTGTGGACTTCCACCCTCCCACAACACCACCCCTTGCTCAGCCTATCCATTCCAACCCTGAGTGGACAAACTATGACTCAGTTTGGTTGTGAGACTAAAGTCTCACAACTTTGCCAGAACACAGACAGCACGAACCAGCATGACAACAACTACAAATAGTCTTGTTCAAGTGAACACTATGAACTTTGTTTCAAACTTTTATATATTCTAAATTTTTAACACATTTTAAGCACAAAAATATACACCAAAAATCCCTTTGAAAAACAAACAA
>JAUESF010000008.1:10440506-10453850 GCA_032274765.1 Malacoctenus tetranemus | reverse complement strand
TGTGTGTGTGTGTGTGTGTGTGTGTGTGTGTGTGTGTGTGTGTGTGTGTGTGTGTGTGTGTGTGTTTGTGTTTGGGGAAATGATAATGATTTTGAGGCATTTTAAGAGAGTAAACAGTTTTTTAGGCTTATCTCATATTTGATTTAACATCACCAACCACTCAAATATGAGTACTAATGAATAAATAACAGGAGACTTTGTTACTCAAGACTATGATGCATTGACAGTGGAGTCTATCCACTTACACTGCTGCTTGAGTCTTTACCAATGCTGCTTACGAGGTGATGTGCACGTATGTGCACAGCCTCGACATGCACTTACATTCATTCTTTTGTTATATTTGAATCAAGCAACGCAGACTCTGCTCATGGTTTTTTTTTCTGACCCATTTTATTTCTGTCACACAGACACAATCTCCTGATGTTTCTTTATTCTTTCACTTCGCTCCAATATAGGAAATCCTGCCACCTATTTATCCATTCGCCCCACTCCACAGATCCCCCGAATTGAATACCGGTCACTTTAGACGTTTGCTGCGCGGTGCTTCATGGTTCACAGTGTGAGAAGTGCTGCGCTTATTAGCCACAGCGGAGCTGATGAGAGGGGACAGAGTGTGGCGGTGTGTGACAGCACGTGGGTGTGTGTGAAGGAGATGGAGCGTGAGCTCTTCCATGCGTCAGGGCTCCCTCGGGTACCTGCATCAGTGCCTGTTTCTGCTGACAAAGCCCCCCCCCCCCACCTTTGCATGTACACACACACGCACGCACACACATGCGCGCTCCTCACTCATTCTGTCTCCTCGTCTCTGTGGAGCAGCCGTTAATCACTTTTCAGGCACAGACAGCAGAAACGAGTTCGCACAACAAATTGCTGAATACACTGTGAGACTGCTCTGTGAATTATTGTATAATGCTCCTGAGCAGACTGAAGGCGGGTGATGTGCACACAGTGATTGTTGCTCTAATATTAGGACCTTAGTGTTGATTGGCACCATAGTTTAGAACAACACAGTGCAGAACACCTGCTGTAGCTGTTCACTCACTTTTACTTTAAAAATAGAGAACACCCTCGTGTCACCACCATGACTGAGAGTTTACTAATTAATCACTTTAATACATAAACACGGGTATGATCTGTAAACAGATTCGTCTTCGTGGGAAACCCCTCATCAAACTGCTTCACTGGCTATTGGCTGAGGGAAACCAGGGGGAGGTCACTTCAGGGCACCGCAGCTGACAGGCTGGTCAGATCTGGCAGAGTGTCTTTGAGGCTGCTGCATATTAGAAGTGTTCGTCTGGGGAGATCAGCACTGTGCAGTGTGTGTGTGTGTGTGTGTGTGTGTGTGTGTGTGTGTGTGTGTGCGTGTGCGTGTGCGTGTGCGTGTGTGTTCACCACTCAGACCTGGCAGTCTAGACTGCCATGAATAATGGAAGCAGTGCTGTTCCCAAACTTAAGACCTTCTAATTGGCCAGTTAAAGGGCTGCAGCAACAGCTCTGCTCAGGATCATTAAACTTGCACACTGATGACGAGCTCCACCAACAAAGACACTGGTTACAGGGGGGTGTTCGCGTCACACTTTGTGGTTTCATCCTGCTCCGTCATTCAAATCACTAAGCACACCACCACACTCCAGCAGACCCACAAATGTTTCACCTCCCTCCATTCACTCGGCTGTTTGTCTCCCAAATGTATTCACATCCCTTATAAATATGGTTGTTTAATGTATAAGCTTCAGTCCAAACCTGCAAAACCTATTAATAGATGGCAAAAATGTAATAAATTCCCCAAATTGTAGCTACAGATTCTGTATTTTACACAACAGTTCATATTGTTTATAGCACTAAAGTAGTGGTCATAAAGCGACACAGAGGCTAGCAATTGAACAACATTTGACTACAACACTTGTTGCTGAGATAAAAGATGATGCAGCAGCGATAGCTTGCTAGCAGAAGGCTATTAGCAGAAGGCTAAGCCTTTGGAGTTTTAAGTATTTAAAGATCAACATGCTGTTTTTTCACCATTACAGCCCCAATGCACATCAAATAAAAATAAGTTTGACACTCCTGCTGTGGATCCTGAAAAGTTCATCTGTCCAGCCGAGTCACGGACGAAAGAAACGAAGAGCGAGACGTGAACTTCGGTGGTGTGGTTTCAGTTTGTTATGTTGTGTAATTGCAGTGTTTACCCTGGAAATCTGCTGTAATCAAAGCACTGGTCTGCTTAGAGAAACATACTGAACAGATGATCGGCTCTTAGCAGATGTGGGGGGAAACGCAGCGATGGAGCCGAGAATCTGTCAAGTCGTTTCCAAGAGGAGGAGTGATTCTCTGTGTTTTCATTCCTCTGCAAACTGCCTCTAATGAAGGCTGCCAGTGCCGTGTTGTTTTTTCAGACATATGGAGAGAGTAACAGTGCATCTCATTATCGTAAAAAAAAGACGAAGAAGAAGTAGAAGCTGTCATTGCTGCGTTGCCACCGCTGGCACCTTAAGCTGCAGATTTCTGCTGGATCTGTTTATTCTGCCATCGCATCTCTGATTCATTTTCCTCCCCACACGTCATACCACCGCGTTCTTTCTACCTCATGTGCGTTTCTATAATACTATTCTGAAAGAGCCCTGACGTTTTTAGTCTTTCATCCCCCTCCAAGACAGTGTTTGCATTTGCCATGCAAACCTTCACAGGGCTGCGCGCGTCCTCCACAGCCGTTGAAGTGAACACACAAGCAGTCCTCCAATTATCTCCAGTGTTCCACAGTCAGACGGTTGCAGGTTGTACCGATGTCAGGCTGTGAATGATGAGCCGGCCTCGAGGCTGTCATCAGTCGGGCCTAGCTGTTGCCTGGAAGTGAAGGTTTTGATTGGCCCAATCCGTTCTCTGAGTGTGTTTTCATTGGCTGCGCAAGAGCAGGAATGCCATATCTTGAGTTGAGACGGAGCAGGGTTTGCAGTAAGTGGGAAATATTACAGAACATACATCTTGATAAAAGATGAGACTTCACAGTTGCCTTATCTCCAGGACGTAGTGATCAGCTGTGCTCCGCTTCTCATAAACTCTGATTTTCTTGTCCCGTGGAAACGAGAAATATTAGGAAAGATCCATCTGTGTAAAAGCGACCACAGAACACACTCCACTCAGTTTGAGTGCACTCCTTCAGTCTTGGCTCCTCATAAACGCTGCGCCCTTGTTGCAGTCCAGCGCGAGAGGTGGAGGCTGAAAAACCAGCTCCTGTCAAGTCCTGCAAGCCACTGAAATAACAGCTCCACCATTTACCCCCTTTAGCTTTAGTGCCAGATCAGATTAACACAGGCTATATTTCCAATATTTGCTTTGACTCCCTGCCCTGACACTGTGGTCTCTTCTGCTGGTGCCTGTTGTATGGACGCAGCCTGACTAGCCCTCAGCAGCTCTGACTCCTGCAGAGTTGGCCAGTCATCAGTCACATGTAATTCCAATATGTCTGTTTTGGGGCAAAAGTGTCAGTTTGAAGGGACTTTTCACATTTTGTGCCCAGTTTAAGGGAGATTTATGAGTGTTTACGCAGAATGTGGTTATCCACTTACCAAAAGCCCTTGGAGATTGTGCCTTTGAAAATGTTCTGATAATACAACATCTTGACCTGACATTTGCAAAATTATCCTCCGAAGCAGTTCGCTGTGTCCTGTGAGACAGGGTTTCCCAACCATCTTTTCTGTTGCCCACCTTGAAAAAAGGCTGCAGACCCCCCCTGTCCAGTGGCAGAACAATGAGGGAAACACACTCTCAGCAACATACAAAAGCAGGAACCTTCAAAATAAAATCGCTGGAAGTAGTTTCAGCTGTTGTGTCCACAGAGTGTCTTAAAGCGAGCACGTTAGTTTGTCAGAATGCCTGTTCCCTTTACACCAGTCACAAAAGTATTAAGTTACATTGATAATCTGTCATTGGCTGAAGTTGATACTTTCTTCTGTCCACTTTTTATAAGTCGATTTCTTACTGAAAAATGTTGTATCTGTTAATAAAAATGAAAAAATGGAAATGAAGAGACTTTTGGGGGGAATGTTTGATACAAGCTGTGGTAGCATTTTTTTCAGAATATCGAGCAGAAAGTGTTTTTAACATCCCCTCATTTGTGACTCAATGCCTCCTTTTCTCTCTCTCCTTCTCTAGATTCATTCTGAAGCTGAACAACTCATACTCTTGACAAGCAACAAAGGAGATGCAGACGGGACCTTGGGAGGACTATTAGAATGGCTGCGGCCAGACAGAAGCGGAGCAGCTGTGTACAGAGCGATGGTCCATGTTTACCTGTATCCATGGAGCTCCAGGGCACCTTTTAATGATGCCTCATTTGGTCCTCTTGAATAACTTTGGGCCCAAACTGAAAAAGGTCACTCATTTTGATTTACAACTCAGTCTGTCAATGTTCCTCTGCCTCTGACCTCTCTGCTGCCATGCGGTTAGACCAATGAGGCTCCGGCAGCCCTTTGCTACGCGTCTGTGAGGCCTCCTCCCCACTCTATGGAGGCTGAGCCCAGCCGTTCGGCTGATGGGGAGCGCCCGGGCAGGCAGGAGCAGCAGCATGCGACGGCTGAACCTTCATTGGTGTCTTGTCCGCCTCAGCAGCCCCAGCAGCCTCCGAACCTTCGCCCCGTGCACAGAGCTCTGGGACGCCTACAAAGCCGCCCGCCCAAACGCACCGACCTTCTGCTGCGGTTGCAGCAGCAGCAAGCAGTAGCATGGCAGCACTCAGACACGCCAGGTCCGTCCGGAGGCAGCTTTTATTCCTCAGCTTCCGCATCGACTTCATCTCTCCCCTCTACTTCCTCCACCCAGGGTGAGCGTGGTCCCGGGGTCCCCTCGCTCTCCAGCCAAGAGAGCCAAGAAGTGGTCAGCTCACCTAGAAAAAGTGAAAAGAAGCCACAAAAGCCAGGAAAATATGTGTGCACTTTTTGCGGCCGTCCGTGTGCCAAGCCAAGTGTTCTTCAGAAACACATCCGCTCCCATACAGGTGAACGACCCTACCCATGTGCCCCGTGCGGATTTTCTTTCAAGACCAAAAGCAACCTGTACAAGCACCGCAAGTCCCATGCTCACCGCATTAAAGCGGGCCTGGCGTCCAGTCGTGATGAGCCAAGTTTCAGTGGCCCTGAGGCCAGTGGTGGTGGAGATGACCCAGAGGAGCACACGGAGGGAGAGAGCACAGAGTCCGAAGAGGAGACGGGCCAACACAGAAAACCGTCCTCTAAGGAGACGTCCGGACAGCTGAGGAGAGGAGGGAAGGAGCGCCTGGGAGGTTCCGAGGAGAGCCAGAGGCCGGAAGACTCCCAGGCAGTGAAGCAGAGACTGGCGCTGAGGCTCAGCGAGAGGAAGCGCGGCCCCATGGCTTCTCCCGATGAACCATCGTCCTCCCTTTCCACCTCCTCCTCCTCCTCCCTGGGCCCCGGCAGCAAGGGCAGTACAGAGTCGGGCTACTTCTCCGGGTCAGGCAGCACCGACCTGTGCCAAGTCAGCCCCCCCAGTTCCAGTGCCAAAACCTACGCTGAAATTATTCTAGGGAAATACGGACGGCTGGGGGGGCAGCAGCGCAGTCCCCACCAGCAGCAGCCTCATTCCTCACATTCCTCATCCTCAGGAGCGGAGGATAAGAGCATTCCTTTTGCCGTACCCAAAACCCAAGTCATCGAACACATCACCAAGCTCATCACCATAAACGAGGCCGTCGTTGACACCAGTGAAATTGACAGCGTGAAGCCCCGACGCTCCTCCCTCTCCAGGAAGAGCAGCATGGAGTCCCCTAAATTTGTGGCCCCTAAAGATCCCTACGCGTTCGATCCCAAAGGAGACGCTGCAGGCCCCAGCAGTTTGAGGCAGCTCCAGAGTCCCGAGACAGACCCAGGCAGTACCCAGGAGCTGTCAGCAGTGCCTCTTCTCAGGAGCCACTCGATGCCGTCGTCTACCAGCCAAGAAGAGTCCTTCACCGCGGGCACCGTGTCTCCCAGGGGTTTCCGCCTCTGCCAGTCATTTGATGAGCAACAAGCAGTGGTGGCAGAGATGAGGGTTGGCCATGCTCAGCGTATGCTCAGGCGCCAGCCGGCCATCGAGGTCCCTCTGGGAGCTGAGATGTTAGAGGAGGCCAGTCCTGCCCCCTCCACAGCCAGGCCGCCTCTGCACCAACACATGCAAAAAAGCCCCAGCGTGTTTGAATGTGGAGCATGCGGGGCTCGCGTCCCGAACAGCGTCGGCCCGGAAGCCCACAGGGCCGTCTGCACGGGGCAGGAAAAGGACAGCAGGGAAGCAAGCAACACAACTCGGGAGGACCGTCCCCTGATGATGCACTATAAGTTTCGAGCACTCGCCATGGCTGTGAGGAAGAGACGCAAGGAAGAAAGCCTGGAGGAGGATCCTCCCAGCCCTGGATCTGTAGCTACACCAGGCAGCTTTGCAGGCGTCAGTCCAATGCCCAACAGACCAGAGCACACCCCGGCACTCTCAGGTTGGTCCGAGTAAAAGAGAAATCAAACATAATGTGTTAAAGAAATGGGAAAATCTTCATTGCTGTTTAGGAGCTAACAGAACAAATGCAAACATATGTGCATCAGAACCACAGAGATTACTGAGATACACTTGTGTCAGTTTGATATAAACGGAAACTAATCTGTTTTTCCTCTGTTTGCGTCTAGGTGTTTCTGTACAGACTGAGCCAACCCATCAGCAGCAGGACAGGAAGGGTGTGTCTGTCATCCAACACACTAGCTCCTTTGAGAAACAGGAGAGTGTTTCCATGGAAAGTCAGGAATCAGACCTCAGAGACAGTCAGCAAACACAACAACCAGAGCCAAAACCATCACCCTCGACATCGCGCCTCATCCGCCAGCCAAACATCCAAGTGCCAGAGATCCTTGTTACTGTGGAGCCCGATGCTGACATGCCATCTGTGTCACCCCCAGTGACGGCATCCTTATCCAAGGTACATGATTATTTAAAGGACCATTTGGCTATTTATTTTTGGACTTGGGTCCATTTTTGAGGGGTGAGAGTGTCCTTTTGTTCAACCTAAATATTTCAGCTCGTGAGCATTCATTGTGTCTTTATTTAACACAAGTTGCTGAATTAATAAACTGTCTCATCTGTCCTAGGAGGCAGAGAAAGTCGAAGAGTTCCAGTGGCCTCAGCGTAGCCAGACTCTGGCCCAGCTCCCTGCAGAGAAGCTGCCACCAAAGAAGAAAAGGCTCCGACTGGCAGAAGTCACACAGTCCTCTGGGGAGTCCAGTTTTGAGTCCCTGTCGCTGTCTCGCAGCCCCAGCCAGGAAAGCAACATCTCCAGCCTCTCTGCTTCCTTTGAGGATGCTGGGAGATCGGAGCCGGCCGTCAGGGCCTCCAGTAGCCAAAGCTCTCAGATGCTGATGGTGCCACCCACTTCTCATCAACACCACCAAAGCCACAAGGAGATGAGGCGCTCGGCCTCGGAGCAGAGCCCAGCCAGCCCACAGCAAACTGAACAAATCGCAGAGACCAGGAGTAAATCTTTTGATTATGGATCCTTGTCTCCCCAACAGCCTGCGTCGTCCTGGAAAGAAAGAAGAAAGTGTCTTCTGGTGAAGCATGCCACCTTAGGGGAACCTGAGCAGGAGGTCGGGGGGATTGCGAGTCAGCTGTCCAGAGCAGATAGTCCAAAGCCCGGTCCTTCACATTCCAGCCATCCTCCTCCTTCTGCTCCTCCTGCTCCTCCTGCTCCTCCATGCTCTGCTGAGATCACCTCCCAGTATTGCCTGGAAGCCACAGGGAAGAAAGCCTTGCAGCTGCTGCAGCCCTCTCAGGATGTGCTTCCACTGCAGACCAGAGGCCTGCAAACATTCCCCGCAAGGTCACTGACCCAGCTGATCCCGGTCACCACGACGATACCCGAAGTCATGTCCACCCAAATCATCCGCGGAGCTTTCCTACATTCGCAAGGTTCTCAGCCGATACAGATCCACCCAGCTCAAATCCACATGGCAGAAAGGTTGGGGATCCCCCTTCATCAGCTCTCCTCTCTAGTTCCTCTCCAGCTCGCTTCCAGAGCGAGAGCTGGTCCAGCTCTGTACTTACCGGTTCCTCCAAGAGTAACCTCACACGTTCCCCCTGCTCCCACTGCGGGAAGCCGACCCTTCTCCTCTCTGTCTTCTGCACTCACCCGTCAGTCTCTCGTCACAATCTCCTACCAGCACCCGCGGCCGGTGATCGCCACCTGTCTGGCACAGCTGACACCAGTGGTGTCTCTCATGGTGCCAGTGCGCCTACAGACTCATATGCCTACGTATGCCAGTGCGATGTACACCACCTTGTCCCAGATCCTCGCCTCCAACCGCTCACAGGAGCCGACCTCTTGCACAGCTATGGTCATTGTGAGCCAGGTGGAGCAGGACAAGCTGCAGAGGACCTACTTGAAGGTCCCGTCCCCAGACATCAGGAGTCTCTTCCCCCTGTCCCTCCCCACAGAGCTCGCCTCGGGCTCTGGAGAAGGTTATGGTCCGCTGGGGGCTGGAGGAAGTAAGCGCATGCTGTCCCCCGCAGCCAGTCTGGAGCTCAGCACAGAAGCCCACCGTCACCAGAAAAGGGTGAAGGAAGAGGAGGGCGAAGAACGTAAGGCCGGGGGGGAGGAGGAGGAGCAAGAGGAGGAGGAAGAGGAGGATACGGAGCCAAAGGTAAGACAGGACGAAGAATGTATAACCACTCAGAGAAAACTGGAAGAAGGGGAGGAGCGAGCAGAGAAGTCGGAAGTGAAAACTGTGGAGGTGGAGGAGGACCGAGCACCAAGGAGGAATGTTAGAGAAGGAAAGGAGGAGGAGGAGGAACAGGAGTCGTCCGAGAAGACGAGTCAGAGAAAGGAAACGGTGCCAGTTGTGGAAGAGGCAGTTGAGAGACCAAGCGCCCCCACGTACCCCAGCCTCCACACGACCACCTCAGTCAACTGGTGCTACCTGAAGTATGTCAAACCCAACCCGTCTGCCCAGAGGGACCCTCGCAACTCCGTGTATTCCACCTGGAGCGTCAGCACCCACAACCCCAACTTGCCCGGCCTCAGCACCAAACTGGCCCTGTCGCTGCTGTGCTCCAAACAGAGGCACAGTTTGGAGACGTACACGGTGGCCACAGCCCAGACGCCAGCCAAAGGGACACTGACCCCGGGAAGTAGCAGGATGCCGCGTGTGTCAGAGGTAAACATAAACACAGTACACACGACTTTCTATCAAACGCTGCACCAGTATCCAGGGAAACACCACTGTCTCTCATCAGTGTTTATCCAGGCTGCGATTACTGCGACCAGCCGTCCCTCGTTACTCATCGAGTTGGCTCGTGACAGTAACGCCGCGCTAAATCTTGCGGACCTCTCTTCAACCTCTAAAAACCCAAAGCATTTTATTTGAAGTTGTTTTGAATTGTTCTCTGTGTCTTGAGTGTAGGTACATGCCACCCCACCCAGCACCCTCGCCGAAGTGAAGGATCAGCAGCCACGTAAACAGGAGGAGCCTCCGGAGAAGAGAGAGGAGGAGAAGGAAGAAGGGCCGTCCACCTCCAAACACGGGGACGCCTCCCGGGTTCGCATCTTTGAAGGAGGGTAAGAGGGAAGCTGCAGCGCCGTGCATCTTTGGTGTATAATGCCCGCGCCTCGTTACACAAGCTCCTCTGCCACAAACCAAAGCTCGACGACAGCGAAAAAGCAACTGTCGAGAGTCGACGAGCACGCCGAGGAAAAAAAAAAGTAACAGATGGGAGGCCGTGAGGCCCGCGGGGACTTCATTTGTACCTGTAGCCAAGCTTCTTTTTTTCTCCCCCCACTGCTGGCATGAATGTCTGTGTTTTAGAAGTGTTAATTTGGAAAGAGGTGCATATGTGTGCGCGCGCGTGTGCTCGTGGGTGAAGGGGAAAAGGTTGTCTCCAACTTCCCTTCGCGAGCTGCTCATTAATATCTTTTCATGGTGACAAAAAAACAAAAAAAAAAAGTTGGAGAGAAAATCACGGCGACGCAGTGTGAAACAATCTGCGAGCAATCACAATCACAGTCGTGGCTGTCGTGTCTGTGTGCGGCCGGGTGTGTGTGTGTGCGCGCGTTTGTTTTCTCGTACCTCGACGCATTCGCATCTTAATGCTTTTCATAAACGTTTGAGTAATATTTCCAGTGGAGCCTCTTCCCTCCTCCCGGGTTCATTGTTTGCCGAAAGCTGATCTTTTGTAGACCTGCTAAAAATAGATGAAATTAGAAGCGAGGAGAAGAAATTGTTGTCAAGAGAGACCAAACTCTCAGGTTTTAGTGTTGAAACATGCTTCTGTTCGTCTTCTATAGTGACTTTTCCAGGTGAGAGGGAGATGCCACACGAGTTGACAATAGGTGAAAGGCAGATGAGGTGGTTTTAAAGAGTTTGCTATATGTAGATGCAGTGCTGCTGAATAGAACCTGTTTACTCCTTTTTTTAAGGAGGAATTACAGATGTTTTGGTGGATTTTTCTCCGCCTGTGTTTTGTGCTTGTGTGCACACAGAGTGACTATGAAGGAGTTGTCTGCTTAACAGTAGATAAGGCATTAATTACCAGTCTTTATCATTTGCCGCCACACATTATACACATCACAAAGGAGAATCCCCTCAGCTTTCCTACACCCCCCCCCCCTCACCCCCCCTCCCCCGTCCTCGTGTTCTCCCTCTGCTCACTGCTGCTGTTTCCTCTCTGGCAGATCCTCTGGTTCTTATTTGCTTATGTAGTATTTTTTTTTCTTTTCTTTGCCTCCCAACCTCGTCTGCATCCTCTCTCTGCGAATTTCCACCCCCTTGATGTCCTTCCTCATCCCTAACCCCCCCCCCCTCTCGCATGCAAATAAGCAGATGTAGAAGAGGCGATGAGCACCGCTTTTTCTGCACCCTGACTTTGTCGGGACTCATTATCCTTGTCTCTCTCGCTCCGGCGCCGACTTTGAAAAACCCAACTTGCATCCTTGTTTGCGTTCTGATTTCCTTGCCGTCCAATTTCCGTGATCTTTCAGGAAAGAGGAGTCGTGGGGTCTTTAGAGTTATTAGCACCACACACCGCTAAAGAAAAGCCTTTCCCCCTCAGAGCGCGTCTCAGCAATTAGGCCACAATAGCTGCTCCGTCTTGGTGGCTGTTAAAGTGTGTGACACATCGGCTTTAATCCCTCTTAGTGAGCACACGCCGCACCGCGTCCCTCTGGTCTCGGGGAAGACATGCAGATTGATTTCCACAGCATTAGCTGGGAACATTGCAGACTTGTTAAAACACCTCAAAGATAGTGGTGAACTCCGCTGGGCAATCTGTGACTCATACAGTTTGTGGGTTACAAATACTGGCAGATATCAGCACAGTAGGATTTCTCCTCTCACATATCAGTGTTGCTCTCGCAGTTTTTTTGAGTGTTAAAATGGTCATTTATGTTCTAATAATCAATCAGTCACTCATTTTCTCCTTGTTTCTCGCAACAGCAACAAAAACAACATTGTGAGTTTAATCCATTCAGAGATGCGGCGCTGAGTTAACGTGTGATAAATGAGGTGCGACTTCTGCCCGATGGACGGATATTTTTAGCCGTGGCGAGAAATACATGACTCCTAAACAGTGGCCATCTTCTGAATGAACGCAGTGTGGAAGTCGCTGCCGAGACCGTTCCACAGTCGTGTGATAATTGTGTTGTGATTTGCTATTGCTGGTTCTGTTACACAACAGGCAGCATTCACAGTCGGGCTTCTTGTGGCTCCTGTAATAAACCGGCGTCAGCACACATTGGATATTTACAATTCAGAATGGATTGTGCGTGTTTTCACGAGCGGCGAGCGCCGCGCAGCTTTTCACAGGCGACAATTCATTCAGATATAAAACATCTGTGGTCCACTGTGTCCGCAAATAGCCTGTAGGTAAACACCAAGATTGCGCGCAAACAATGTTTTTATAGACGGGGCCTAAATGTGGCGCTTGATTTTTATATGCAGCATCTATTTGAGGTTGTTGGCCACAGCCAGGCTTCCCTTCCCTCTCTTTAGCTCTTGCTGTTGTTGGCAGGGCCACCCGATCGCTGCAGAATAGACGGTATTCATTGTGCTCTCTGGGTGTAGTGGAGGGAACGGGGTTTTGGTGGGGCTTCCCCAACCCGCCTCCATAAAGAAACGCTTGTTTTCCCTTTTTCGCCTGTGTGTGTGTGTGTGTGTGTGTGTGTGTGCGTGTGCGTGCGTGTGTGTGCGTGTGTGTGTTTCTTTTGTGCTGCACTGAAACAGCAACATCCACATTCATCATCTGTACGGGCGATGCTCTCAGCGATGGTTTCCTCGGGCCGTTGGGTGAGACGCCTGTGTGATGTCTCCCAGCGTTGACTGAGACCGGCCACATCACTGTCAGCAGTGACCTTCCACCCTGCACGACCTCCCACCATCTTTGACCACATTGTTTTGGTCTGCTGACTTCATGGCCAATAAGCTTGTTGATCATCAGCTCTTTGGTCAGCTGATTGATTGTACATTTTACTATATATAAAATCTTAAAATATCATTATTATATGTTCGAATATTTTTTATACAGGATATTCACATCAAGTTTTCTTGTAACTTTAGTTCAAAATGTCTTTTGAATGGTGTTTATATTTGTTTTCATTGTCAATTCACCTCTAACTATAAAAGTCTGTGTGTTAACTGCTGTAAAATTATCTTTTTTGGTGTCCATTAGGAGCAGGCCTCTTTTTTTATTCTTTCACACTTGTAACAGATAAACCACTTGTTTGCGCCCAATATAAACATTGACTTTTCGTGGCCACCGTAGGTTCTCTACTCTCAGGCTGAATCTAAATGTCATCGCCAGAACAGATTGTTTTTGTGTCCGAGCTGGATTGTTGTTTTCAAGTGGCCCCGACTCTAACTAATGACGCTTCACTTGTAATCCACTGAATCAATTAAAGTTGAAGATGTCTCTTGATTTGGACCTTGTGTGTGTTTGCGTTTTCTGTTCCCTCCTTGTAGGTACAAGTCCAACGAGGAGTATGTTTATGTACGAGGCCGCGGCCGGGGGAAGTACATTTGTGGAGAATGTGGCATCCGCTGCAAGAAGCCGAGCATGCTGAAGAAGCACATCAGAACGCACACTGATGTCCGTCCGTACATTTGCAAACACTGCAATTTTGCCTTCAAAACCAAAGGTGAGCGAACAACTTGTCACGTGAATTGTGATGTTTTCTCCAGAAAAACATCTGATTTCATGGTATCTCTCATATATATATATATATATATATATATATATATATATATATATATAAATATATATATATATATATAGATTGTTGGAATTCTGTCTTTCTCTCAACTTTACCTAGAATTCCTGCGTGTTCGTTTA
>JAUESF010000008.1:10309506-10327496 GCA_032274765.1 Malacoctenus tetranemus | reverse complement strand
GACACGCACCGACCCCCCCCCGCACCCACCCCCCCCCGCCCCCCCCCCCCCGGGGGGGGGGGGGGGCAGGAATACATGCGGGACTGAAATCAGCAGCTTCCTACTTGGAGTCCCAGCTCAGATTTGGATGTCATTTCCTCTGTTACAATGATCTCTGTTTGTCTGTGGGTTTACATCCTGCTGGAGCCATGACAACTGACACTGTGAGTCTTGTAGGCGCGGCGAGCTCGCCATTATTTAAACACACCCTCAACAAATGGTGAATTAAACAGGCGTAATCAAACATCGCGACGCTATCTGGAAGCCCAGAGAACATTTCGACAATGACAGAAGCTTCATAGAGAGCAAACGGGAGAGCGAGACAGAGAGAAAAGCAGGTTTGAGGCCTGAGGCGAGGGAATCTTTGTTGTTCACTTATAAAAGTTTTGTCATTCTAGCGCAGCCAGTAGAAGGAACAGGGAACAATGCACTGCAATGAACAGGCTTGTTGGACTGAACTGAGGAACGCTGAGGCATCATGACCAGGAATGAAGCGGTCGTGTGACATCAGAGACATTGATACGCCAGGCATGCCAGGGCTCATTGAGTTTGTCACACGGGACAGCCAGAAACACTCCTGCAGTTAAATTCCATCAATTTATTTCTCAAGACATCTTTTTATTTTTTTTTTCATTTCCAACAGGGGTCATGAACCTTTTTGACCCCAAGAGCTCCTTCAAAGGGCACCGAGTGGCACCAAGGGCCGAAAACTTCCTGATTCAGCTTTTTAAACAGCTGCACAGTTCAGCTGGAACCAAGATAGAAGTCTATGTAATGCAAAAAATTAGTGTTGCTTTAAAAACTGACATTTTTTAACATGCAAATTGAACATTTTCAGCATGTCAGTTCTTTAACATGTGATAAGTTTGTGATGGTTTAGTTTGAAAAGGCTTCAATGTTCAACATTTATTGAAAATGACCCCAAAACTTCCTCTCAGAACATTTATAGATCCGACTTGATTCAAACATGTCCAGACGCTGCACTGAGGGCGACTCGTGTGGTCCTTGTGGGCGACCAGGTGTCTGTGGGCACCACGTTGGTGACCCCTGCTGCAGAACACTCACATGTTACACAAGACGACCAAACGTTTGCTGGAATCGGAGTGCGCCTCATGTGTTGCCTTCGCTGAACCAGTGATGCAGCTGCTGCTGCTCTCACGTTACGTTCTGCGTTCGATTCTGAATCAAACGCTTCCTGTTTTGTTTTTTCGGTGACTGACCGAATTAGATCAGTTGCCACTTGTTTTTTTCGGGGTCAGTCTGCCACCGCGGCTGATAACCTGTCTACATAAGCAGGTTGACTTGACCAGTCACCCTGGACGCAGGGGCCTGCGCGAGAGGGGAATCTGTGATAAGGGTGCGTTTGCTTTCCCTGGATTGCTCCATATGACAAATCTATGGGAGCGAGGTTACGAAAGCAGCCGCGCTGCTGACGTCAGGCTCGCCGCGCTCCCTGCTTGATTGATTACAGTAGTGCTGAGCTGAGGAGAACAGTGTGGCGCTGGAGAAAGTAAACACACCAAAACACACTCAGGCACAAGTGGCCACCATCCTCTGGTCACACATGCACTGTAAAACAAACTGCAGGAAAGGAAGCACATTTGTTGGACTGCTGTCCTCCAGTCAGCTTTGCTGTTGCTGCTGAAAGAGAATAAACGCTGACTTGTAAAGTAAACTGCAAAGGTGGGTCACCAGAGCTTCGTAACCGAGGAGAAGAACGTCTGCCCTGAGCGCTTCGCCATCGGCCGCTGAGTCCTTCAATTCACCTGCGTCTGAATGTGTTACGCGAGTTCTCCAGGCGCAGGGCTGCGTCAAAGTCCTGGACATTGCTCGAGTGTCGCCGCATAGTTGGAGTTCTTCGAGGCCTCAGCAGTCAAATATAGTCTTAGGCTATGCATTATGTAAGCCTCCTCTCACTTTACTCGCTCAGTGGGCCGAAAAAAGCCCTTTGAGTCAGACCATCACGCTGTGAGGAATGTTTGGGGCGTTGGAGAGAGGCACACACGTGAGTCGGAGACTCTGAAAGCGTTTAGCGACACAGAGGCGAGGGAAAATCTGCTCGGTGAGGCCAGATATGAAAATAACTTTCACAGTCAAATCGTTCCCTTCGACGGGTGGCGTTGAAGCAGAAAGGTGACACACTTTCAAAAGTATCACGGCGTGCTTTCGTTTTGCTGTTTTTTTTATTGCAGGTGAGGATTTCTCGGTGCCTGGAGGAATGTCCAGGCCTCGTAATCAAACTCCCTCGCCGCCTCCGTTTGTACTTCTGGGACGCCATGACTCGGAGCGCTTCTTTAACTGGGGCTGGAACTGTGTCGGCCCCCCCTCCTCCCACCCTACTCCCTCCCTCCCCCTCACCTCCCCCGTGGGAGTCCTATATTCTGCGAATGTCACTGTCACTTCAGCTTCACTTCAGCTTTCACGCTGGAAGACGACCGCTATAACTCGGCACTCGTCAGAGAGAAGCAACGTCACTGGACGAGAGGCTGACAGCTGCCGACAATGTGGAGATAGTGCTGAGTCAACAAAACTCACCATAAAAGCATATAAAACAAACCGGTTCTCTAATCGTTTTTTTTTTCCCAGCACATGCGCCTGCTGGAGACATGTTGGGAAAAAAACAAACCCTAAGCAAAGAAACTGGCGGCGTTCTCTCCCTGGAGTCTTCAGCAGGAGTCAGAGGGAACCCCTTTTTAGCAGCGAAGCTCTGATATCATTCCCAGAAACGCTGCTCCTCTCCCTCCTCTCCAGGAGCCAAGAGGCAGAAAAGAAGCCTGTAACCGAGGGGGAGGTGAGGGGAAAGTAAGAATCTCCGAGAGCGTGAGTGGCAGCTCGCCGGACACTTCAGGGGTCGCAGCGAAGGGTCAACACAGAGCTGCTCGCTGTTATATATAAAACAAAAAAAGTCAAAATGGCCGGTGGGGTTACGGTTGCAATGGGACCGCTTGACTCGCGTCAGTGATACTGCCGAGCAGTTTTTTTTTATCCAACCCCCGTGTCGGGGTTAAACCCCTTCAGTCCAAATGTGAGACGAATAAAAAGACAATATGTCAGCAGCGCTTTCGTCAGATCCTTCTCCAGACTCCTTAAATCATCCTTCTGGAGAGATTTGGGAGATCAGGCAAATATGAGTCTGATCACGCTCCGGGTCAGAGAGGGTCTGCTGGACGCCTCAAGAGCTTTTTATGTTCAAAAAAAGAAGAAGAAAAAACACAGAGTACACGAGATGGAGAGGTGTTTATGAATATGAAAAGCAGGCTTCAGAGCGCAAACCAGCCCGGCTTGATGGCTGTCATGTCCAAGATTCATGTGCAGCTCTGTGCTTCACATTCATGCAGCGCCATTAAAAACACATGGCTGAAAGCTGCCGCGCAGCTACAGGGAGAGCAGACACCGGGCCTCGTGTTTTAGATCAACACACCGACCACAGAAACATTTTACAGTACAATTAGGAAACGAGGGGCCGGCCAGTCCTCAGTTACTACAGAACATCTCCCCGTCGGCGTCCTGTTGTAACCCTCCGCCGTTTACGTAACCTCTCCTTAAATAACACAAGTCAGCACGATAAGCGGTATGTAGCGTGAGGCTGCGCTGACCTTTTTTGTATAAGTCAAACATGCTGAGAACACGTCTGATCATGCCCTGACCGTGACTCAGGCTCCACTATCTAGCTGTCCGTCACCACGCCCCGCCCCTTTTTCCCTCTTCTTTTATTGCCATTGGCACATTAACCTGGACCGTGATCAAGAACATGCAGTTCAGTGGCCTTTATTGGTTATTGCACAAGTAGGATTTGTATGTAACTGGTTTTTCAAAATGAATTTCTGCTGTTGTTATTCCGACTGTGAGGACGCGACAGCACGTTGTCGGCAAAGTGTTTGAACGATCAGAGTAGAAATACATGTCATAGAAGTGCAAACAGCCCAAAACGTTGTGGAATATGGTTGATTTGTAGCAGTAGTGTAAGTTCAGTATCAATGTCACAACTTTGTTCAAATACGAGTTGTTTAAATTGTATATCAGTGACTTTGTGTGGCAGTTATGGTCCTGATCCAACAAAGAGAAGCAGGTGCACAAGTAACGTTCTAAGCTGTTTAGCCTCACCACTCATTGCCTCTATATGGCCACTCTGTGTTTACTTACTTATGTTGAATTGTATTGTTTTTCTCATCCACAGCACAAATGAATTACAAATATTTTCTGTTGTAAATGTAACATAAACGTCAGAAATAGACTTTTTAAAAAACAAACACAGCATGATTTCAAAAAGCTTCTAAACTAATCCTTCATAAAGGACTTGTTTCATACAGAAACAATGCAGAGTGACTTCCTCCTAATCCTGTTCATTCTCCTGTTTCTGAACCACATGGAGACGATCAGAGGATGAACTGTTAGGCGGTTGGAATTAGGACCTCAGAGGTTTATTCTGGTCAAAGGTGAGTGTTCGTTTGAGGCGAGCAACAAAAGCATTTTTTTCAGCAGCTCGACGGAGGCCATATCAAACTGTTTTTATGATAATGGCTGACGTGATAAGGTCTGACCCTGTGGTGCCCTGGTACACTAATCCAGCCCCATGGCACACACTCCGGTTTCCATGGAAGCTCTTTCCACTTCAATACACTCACCAGATGTTTTGGGTTTTTTTGCGGTGAGGGAGGATTTGTCTCATCTTTTTCACCTTTTTATTTGGGCGCTGAACAAAAACAGCAGGTGTTGCTGCCCAGAACATTATCTCCTCTGAAAAAGGGATGATTTATTTGTGATTATTTGTGAGACGTGAGAATTTGCACAAACTAGTAAACCTTACCTTATGACAGTGTGTGTTCCTGTCACTGTTTTGGCTTGACTGGGATGTTTTTGGTGGATTAGAGACTGAAATTTCATTTCTAGATGAGTTGCAAACACAATCTACTTCACCCTTACAAAGACAACAACCAACAGTAATTCTCCATAAACAGGCTGCTGACACTCATTGAGTGGAGCTCATGCGGCTACCTTTAAACTCACAACACCGTATTTCTGCTGTCTGTTCAAATCTCCAGCTCTCCCTGTGTTTGTTTGTTGGCCGTTGGGCTCCACAGGCTATGATGACACTTACCCATGTGCTGCTCCATCATGCCTGTTACAGAATGGCTTCACACAGTCGCTAGTTACATAATTTTCTTCATCGCGTTCACTTGGCTCCAAGTTGTGTGTTGATTAAATAATCACTTTTGCCTTAAACTTCCTGTCTGACATCATTTCTTCCCAGCGCTGCAGTGACACTGAGGCACAACGATCCAAAAGTGCAACAATTACAAAAGGACCTGCACAAAAAATGGGCCACATTGGAAACGGCAGAACTGTTTGACCCTCCTCTGCTCTTTGAACAAGGCTTTGAGGTGAAGCTGACACAAGCCACCATGTCCAAACACAAAGATAATCAAATCCACCCATGCTACACCCAAAGAAATTCTACGAAAAGTGTTACACAAACACCAGGATAAACGCTGAGCAAACTCTGGCGTACACACAAACGATGTTCGACGGAAATCTTCGCCGCCGTTGGTGTCGGCCAGGTTGCGTTTTTGAAAACACTTCCCCCCCGCGGGGCCGGGTAAATTTAGCCGCACACGTCCACTTCCACACTCCGAACGCATGCTGGGGGGACGGAACGGAACGGTGTTCAGAAACCCGAACCGGCATGTGCACGGTACCCGTGGGAGTCGCTCGGTTCCTGTTTCACTGGCAGTAGCAACAAACTGCGCTCGCTGGCAGCTGAAGGCCCCTTCGAGCTGGTTTGCTCTGCTCAGCACAGGGTTAATTATATCCAGAGAGAGAGAGAGACAGAGAGAGAGAGAGAGAGAGAGAGGCTTCTCAGCTGGAGGAGCGATGCTGACCGCAGCTCTGACCGTGAGTCACCTGCGATGTTTGCAGCCGTACCTCATCACGGCGAGAGATGAGAAAAAGACTTGTGAGAGGCTGACACACGGCCGCACACATGATAGCGGCGCTAAACGTGGAAGAGGAACAAGAGGGGGGGGTGAATCATATAGCGGATGACGGCCAGCGGTGAACTTGTGGGGGGGTTTAACGCTTCCAGAGAGGTGGAAGTTATTAGTTTCAGGCGAAAGAGACGCTTTCCCTGCCCAGAGGAAAGAACCAGCTGCAATCAGCAGGGAAGGAGGAGGAGGACGTCAGGCCTTGAGGTTTTGCTTCGATCGAGCCGACAGAGTGGTCATAATGGTCAGTGCTCGGGATGGAACTGAAGTGCAGAGACAGCAACTGAATCAGAAAATAACCGTTGGGCTGTAAAACAAATGTTTACAAAATGCAAGTTCAGCCTTAACGTTTGACCTCGTGTGTTGGAGGAAAAGCGGACCACCCGGAGGAATCCCACGCGAGCTGCACAGAAAAGCCTAAACTTAAAAATCACCTCGGGTCCAATGGAAACAGTGGAGAAAGTGGCACACAGCCACTCAGCATAGTCACCCTAACATCTCCCATCTTTAATTTAACATGGGTGCTCTTATTTTGAAAACCCAACCCTGCAGCAGGTCCTCTGCTCTGCTCTCACTGGGTGGCCCAGACGCCAGTCGGTGCGCCTCGCGGGCCGGGGTTAAAGAGCGCGATACACTCCGGCGAGCGAGTAATCACCTGCAGCCTCCAATAATCCTCATGTCAACCAACCGGGCGATCACCTGGTGTCCTCGCAGGTTCACACTGATCTGTGGAGATTTCTCCCGCTGCAAACGGGCCCTGCAGTCGGCCCGGCCTCGCAGGGCCGCGGTCACAATGCAACCCAGCTGCTGAGCGCGGGATGCTTTGGCACCAGACGGCCGGCCGGCGTCTGACCATCTGCTTCACGTTAGCTCCACATATACAGGCTGCCTTACACCGACATGCCTGAGAGAGGAGTCTTTGGAGTCAAATTAGGTTATATGTATACACACGTATAAGGATGCTAACACAACTGTTGAGATGATTGTGTTTCACAGAAAATATACTGTTCTGTTTCACGACACCCGGTGTGCCGTCTGCAGCCAGCACAAGCGCTTCATCGTGACTGAACCGTTGCTGATGATTTGTGACTGAAGTAAATCTACTTGAGTCGTATCCGGTTTCTCCACTCGTGAACCTGCGGCTGACTCGCTGCAGGTTCGTCTCTCTCCCAGCAGATCGCCCTTGTTGAAAGTGTCTCTGTTGTTGGCGAGGCCCCAGCCGTCGCACGCAGCCACGACAAGGGCCTCCATAAAAGGTCATTTTTGGAAAAAAAAAAAAAAAAAGAAGCTCAAAGCGACATTCGCACATTTCCTCGTACACAGCGGTGACAGCTGAGCCGTCGTGAACTCCGGCCTCGGAGCCATTCCACGCCGCTTTTTTTCAAATTTCAGTAATTGCAGGCAAAAAGTTGTTCCCCTTTGAAACACGGCACTGGACACTCAATAAACATCGTGTCATGGGGAAAGCCAAGAGGACTATTTACCTCTCCCGAAGATGATGTCTTATTTTACGAGGTTATTTACAAGAAGGAGAAGAAAGTTCAAGAGGACTCGTTTGGAGGAGCAGATGTTGGGGGATGTACGGCAAAGCTGACATGGCCAAATGGATTCCTGTTCTTTCAGAGAGCCTTCATCTCCTCCCTGCTGTTGGGAGCCGTGTCACACGTGAGCCGCCAGCAGCTCTCAGCCCCTCCTCATGCAATGAGGCGAGTCAATCAGAGACGAACCAACACACGTGAACTCCTAACCTGCCGGTTTAGTGCGGGCTTGTGTCAGCTGGTGTCCACACTTTGTGTGTGTATGTGTGTGTGTGTGTGTGTGTGATGAGCGCACCGCACACTTTCCTTTTTATTGCTGGATGTGAGCCTGTCTGAGCACATGTGGCTGACATGCATCTCCTCATTGTTTCCATGAGGGAGCTGTCAGGAGGAATGGACCCTGTCTGCGCCGCATTACATTTTCACATGGCTCCGTTTGAAGTCCGTCTCAAACCAAGACAGCGTGTTGCGGCGCAATTAGGAGGCCTGGAAATTTGTACTCGAAATGCAGCTGCAGTTACATTTCTTTGTACTCTACTCATGTACTGGAGAAAGTTCTGCTCGCAGCATACCTGAGTAGAAGTGGAAGTACTTCTCAAAAGTGTTTGTAACACTTCGAAGGGAATCACAAGAGAGTTTATCTGAGTTGCAAAAAAGAGAGCAGGGTTTTTTTTTACTGATGTGAGGAAAATAATTTCTCAATAGGGTTTTAACTCAAATTTCAATCTCAGTTTTAGAATTTACTTAATCTGTACACACTGAATAACATCAGAAAAAAGCTAAAATGTCTAAAAATAACCCATAACTCTCTAAAATGACCTGGATTTTGCCTAAATGTACTGATTCATGATAAAAATGTGGAAACGGCAGTAAAATGTATCACAAATGATCTCTGATAGACCCTCACTCTGCTGATGGATGACTGAAACAGCCTTTTGTAGAGCTGGTCACAGTTTGCTGTTTGTTCAACGCAGCAGCAGCAGCCTTGGAGAGCAGCACCTGATTCACTTTCCCTGAATGACAACTCGTTCTCCAACGTACTTAAAAACAGAAAGAAATGAGCCAAAGTCAACAAATCTGATCATATTTATTGACCAAACGTTACAGTTCCACTGTGATACCCTACAAAAACGCCAACACGTTTGTTTGGACAAGCACTGCTTGTGACTTCCTACTCGCCCTGTGGATCCAGCTGCAGCCTCGCTAACGTGGCTCCTCGCACACGGACGACCTATGTACAGCTTCAGCGCTCAAAAGAAGAGTAATAAATACAGAAATGTAACATCAAAAAGGCCCACCTAAAGCTTCTCACGGTACTAGACTGCTGTCACACTGGACTGCAAATCAATATTCACATCCTGCCCCCTAGTGGCACAAATTCCCTCCTGCTGTTTTCGCGCATGAGCGAGCTGAAACACGGGATCCGCGCTGTGACAGAAGGAAAAGGTCACAGGCATGAAAGAGGCCTCGCTCACATTCCTGAAAGAATATTCTGCGTGAAAATCACACATGAAGTCTTGCAGCGTGACCGCCGAAGCACTGCTGGGACCAGGAGGACGAGAAGTGCTTCAAAGTAAAAAAAAATAAACACTAAACACTGAATTTTGGGAAGAGAGGAGGAATATTAGAGCAAATGTGAGACGAAGAAAGAAAAATACTGGTTGAACATTGATCATTTTTGTCATACATGAAAAAAAATCCAAACACTGTAATTGAATTGTGCCTGTTTATCACAATTTACAACTCACAAATATAAAAAAAAACATTGTGATTCACTTGATGCATGTGACCTGCAGGGCCGATTACCAAACGGCCAAAATATGTAACACAGCTTCTTTCAATCCTCACACACGCGCGTTAATTCACCTCCAGGCTCGTCACGGCCGACGATGTGCGTGATGCGTGTCGGAATGAGGGGGGAGGGCGTATATAAGGCTAACTGCTGGGCTGATAATGCTGAGACGGCTCGCTACCCGGGGCGGACCGACGCCGGTGCCGCCGTGCCTCCGCGGTCAGAGTGTCAGCGTGGTCAGGTCCAGGCGCCTGTTTGCATAAGAGAACTGAAACTCTGAGGTCCTGTGGCAGGTGAGGAGGCATGTTCAGGGTGTCGTAAAAATAGATGCTAAAAAAATATCTCTGTTTTGTGCTTCCGAGTGTTACTAAGATTCGCCCTCGCCCCGAAGGCCGGCCGCCGCGGGGACACGTCTGTTACACAACGCGACTCCTCACAGTGACATCCTGACAGACCGCGACATGCATCATGACCACCACGACGGGGGAAAAGAAGGCTCCTCCTGAAGCTAAAAACTGCCCACGTGTGCAGCGAGGGGGAGGTGGGGGGGCCGGGGTCACCGGGGTCACCGGTCAGTGGGTGCTCTCAGTGCAGCGGGACGAAGCTGATGTCGGGGGCTTCGCCCAGGATCAGCGTGGCGCGGCTCAGCGACGGCGAAGGCGAAGCCAGACGGAAAGCGGGGTTGATGGAGTGCAGCGAGTCCCGTTTGCTGCTGCGGCCGAAGAGCGGGCAGGGGGCGCCGGCGGGCCGGCCGGCGCGCTGCCGCGAGCAGCCGGCCGGCGCCGAAGGCTCTGCGGTCGAGGCGGCCGCGCCGGGGGTCTCCAGGACGAGGGGGGAGGTCTTTGGGGTCCCGGGAGGGCACAGAGCGTGGAGGTCTGAGGAGTGGACCATCCTGTCCAGCACGTCCTTTGTGCTCTGAGCACACTGCGTGGAAAACAAAACAAAAACAACACAAACGAGTCAGGAACAGGAAGGCACCGCGGCGCGCTCAGAAATGGCCGACTGCTGTGACAGTAGAAGCAGAGCGAGAACAGAACGATCTGCGGTGTGATCTGAAGGATTAGTTCGGTGCAGAGTGAGAGCGATGAGAGCTCGATGGAAGCACTGTGGAAGGACTCGAAATGGAGCGGCGTGGAGGGAGTGAGTCGGATGCACCACACGAGCAGAGACAGGTTGGTGAGGACGACCGCGTCTCCCCGCCCTTCATCTCACATAGGAAGGAGAGACGCGGCGTTCAGCGTCGCTCCGCATGCACAGCGTCACAACACGGAGATGAAATCTCACACAGAGAGAGAGAGAGAGAGAGAGAGAGAGAGAGAGAGAGAGAGAGAGAGAGAGCCCTCGCTCCATCCAGAGAGGCACGAGTGAGTGGAGGTTAGTGAGAGGAGAAGCGTGAAGCATGCAGGGAGAGTGATCCACAGCATCACCACAGAAGCAATCACAAGAGCCGGTCTGAATCTCATCCCGATTGGACGGGAGGGGGAAAAAAAAGATGAGCGCTGGAAGGACAGCTACTGCGAAGCCAGACGACAGCAGCGGCGTGATGAGAGAGGACGCGGTGAATGGCGAGTGAGGAGATGCTGTGATCGGTTTCCACGCCGCCCCCTACTCTTACCATCAACCGTCTACATTGCCAGTGTGGCCTTCAGGCTGTGCAGGACAAAGAAAAGTCCTGACAGTTCTCCTCCTGGCAGGGTGGAATGGATACACAGCACAACACTGAGCTTCAAACCTCCCATCCAACAGTTGTCAAACACACAAACAAATGCTCAATAGACAAAAACAACAAAAATCTCAAACCCAGAAATGCAAAACATGAAAAAAAGTCAAACGGACAGACGAAATCTTCAAAAATATAAAAAATAATGTTTATTATATAGATGAAGGAACACTTGTGGCCATTATACTTGAAAATAAAGAAGATTTTAAGAAAATAAAAGCTGATCACAGACATCTGATGTGTTGACAATTTTGAAACAAATGTGTTTGAGCCCAGTGACACAAAATTCAAGAGAAAATGTAACACTTTCCTGTGTGCATGTCCGACTAAAGAGTACCAGTTAACCCCTTCGTGTGCACAGTCCTTCACCACCACAAACAAGCAAACTCAGCAGTACAAAAACACACACCAGGCATCGTGATGAAACCCTTCAAGAGTGAGCAAAAAAATGCAAATATGAAAAAGTGCAACAATCGGTGGCGTTTACAGACGCGGAGACAAAACGTGGACGACTGGGCTGCAGACAGCTTTGACTCAGTGACTTCAGTAAAGTTTCATCTCTGCCAGGAAAAACCTCTCAAACAACAACTCTCAGTGCGCGTTTCTTGCATTTTTAGCTGCCTAATGATGCCAAACAGTGCAACAAGTGGCTGCAAAGACATTTTGTTCCACCGCTCAGAGAACAAACGACACAGGTGGTGAATAACCTCTCACTGTTTTCACACTGTCCGTCTGTAATCACGACTCTTTCATACGTTCAGCTGTAAGGAAGCGATCGACACCGAGCACGCGAGGAGCTGTGCTGGTCCCTTCACATAATAAGACTTTAAAGCCATCACACCCAAAACAAACACAACATGAGTGGATCCTCACAAAAAAATGATTTGAACCTAGTTCTGAAAAAATTGATGTTGCAACCAACATTTCGCCAATTTTGACAGTTATAGATATGAACTCTGGTTAAAACCATTTCATTAGGTATTTTATTAGCTGGAACTGCTGCTTTTTTATCACCTTCAAACTAAAAAAATTAAGGAATGAAATAAAGCTGAAAAATTGCAGTTTAAAGAAAAAAAATTACAAAATAAACAATGGTTCCACTGTTTGAATTAGGTAAGGCTGAAATAAACGTGTCCTTTGGAATAAAACAAACATGAGACGCTTTCGTCTCGACTCCTTTGTATCATGTGTGAGCACAGAGATGAAACAGCTACGTCTCACAGACTCTACTCGAGGGACTGAAGCATGAAGTCTGACGGACGAGTGGTCACAGACTGAAGAGGGCACACAGGGGGCAGCCTTATGACAACATCGGGGCTACTGGGCGATCAGGACTCAGCAGGGGGGGTGGGAGGGAAGGGGGGGGTCGTTTTATCCTACCATGTTCACGTCGCTCTTGGCCGTGAAAGGAGGCAGCTCGATCTCTGAGGCCGACACGGTGGGAATCGCCTCATCGGGAGGAACGAAACCTCTTCTGTCGATCAGACTGGAAAACAAGAAGAGGATCGTGTTACGAGCCGCTTCGACGTGCACTCACAAAGGTCTCTGACAGGGACTGAAGGGAGGGTTGGGTTTCTAGAGGCCAAGGGTTCAACTTAAGGGAATAAAAACAGTTGGTTTTTTTTAAGGTGATAGAAAGGATGGTGGATGTCTGTGCTCACCTCGGGGGCATGGGCCCACATAAAGTCACGCAGCAGTTGGTGACGATGCTGTTGTAGCTGTACGGGTTCCCAGACTCCTCTGCACCTCTTTTACTCGACCAGGAACCCTTGATCTGCATGACCAACATGAGAAGTCAGCGCGGGAGCCGCAAGGAGGAGTCGGTCGACTTCACGTTCTTGGCACGTCGCTACTTACATCTTCATTTGTGGTGAGGTTGGAGGCTACGAGGTAAGTATGGAAGCCTGAGAGGCCCAGAATAGACCAGATGGAGAAGAAACAAATGACCAGCTCCACCACAGTGCAGACAGAAGTCAAGGAAAAACACCGTTTTCATGAGAAGACGATCGCTGATGAAAAGCAGTATGAGTGTTACAGGAGGAGAGGTTGTTTTTCTTCCTGTTTATGTCACTTTTTGGCAAACACTGCTGAGTAAAGTTTTTTCTAAGTATCTTCCCAGGGTGTGTTCAAGTTTACACACATTCAGCTCAGTAAAAACAAACCTGATTTCATTACTGCCTTAGAGTGGTGCAAACATAAACACCACCATCTGAGCCTCGATCTGAGTGCATCACGAACAAAAGAGCTTCAAACCGACAAACAGGATGTGACAGATGTGAGTCACTTCCTCATAGTTCAGCGCAACTGAGTAAGGAATTCTTGTTGCTCTTTTGACACATTTATACATTAAATAAGCTTCAAAAATACACCACAAAACATCCAACCTGCCTTGGTTTGCATTTAGCCCAGCCAACAGTGTTGTGGTGGAGGTTACATTTCAAAATAAAGGTCAGCTGTGCAGCATGAAGTGGACCCGAGCGTGAACTCTCATCTCTTGTCTCACATGTAAACACTGAAGTCAGTACTTCAGCTATCTGATAGCATTGCTCACTGATCCATGTCAGTGTGTTATATAAATACATCTCCCATTCAGATCAGTGGAAATCCGCGACGACTCCACCTGCGCAGCATGCTTTCTCACTGCACGTGTGAGATGTGATGAGAAATTCACCCAGGACTGTTCAAGCGCAGTAGCTGCAGTGGATTAACAGTTCCTTTCCAATAACACCTGAAGCCAAACGCTTCCAAGTAATAAGATAAAACACACCAGACATGGAGCTGACTTCGAAACCACGAGGAAATGAGTTCACGCTCCAGCTTTGTGAGTAACTAACCAAAACATTCTGTGGTCATGGTGTCTATATCTGTCTAGCCACTGACATCATCTCACAAGAACATGAGGCAGCAAACCTCCTCCTGGAGAGCCATCTGCCTAAAAGCACCGCTTTGCTGCATGCTAACTCTCTGATCCTATTAAGTGTGGGCTTAAGCTGAGGAGCAGAGGGAAATACCTCCCTGTCAACAGTAACTTTGTTCCTGCAAAACAGCAAGAAACCAGTCTCACTCACTCGTCTCACCGGCAGACATGCAGACAGTGTGAAACGTGCAAAGGATATCTGGCAGGGCTCTCCTGGATGGCCTGAACGATGCTTTTACCTGCTTGAGAACCTGGAGGCAGAAAGCACGTCAGAGACTGAGTGAACTTTCAAAGGGGCTCTGCAGTGACGCGACTGAAACAAAGCACAACAGCTCAGGATGCTTACGTAGGGTGATGTGCGTGATGACGCATCCGAAGATGAACGATGTCAGAAACGACAGAGAGATGATGAAGCTGTAAAAAAAGCGGTAGTTCCGTTTCCCCACACAGTTCCCCACCCATGGGCAGTGGTGATCGAATCGCTCTGTGGTGGGGAGAAAAAAAAATCAGCACATACCAGAGATTAGAGCCACTTTAACTCTTAACCATCCTAATGCTCAACATGCTGTATAAAATTATCCACGCTGGAGGCACCAAGAGAAAAACAAAGAAAAACATCCCTCATTCCAGAAATAAAAGATATATGCATAGTTGAGCGTGTGTTTCTTTAAGAGAAATAATAATGGAGAATATTTTGTAGATGCGCTGTTTTGATAACTAAAATAAATCTGTATACATCAGAAGACAGAGTTACACGTTTCAATCTAAGTTCTCTGACTGAGGGTAACACCACTGATCTCATAAACACATGTTTGCTGTGGCTCAGAGCTGCAAAACGAACTGTGTACTGCCAGTGTGTTTCTTTAACCTTTTGGGTGACAACTTTAGACCACATCCTTACCCACACAGTTGTCACACAGGCTGCAGTGGGAGGTTCGAGGAGGGCGGAACATTTTACATGTGAAGCAGTATTTGAGCTTCACCACCTGCTGGTTGATGAGGATCTCCTTGGTTCGCGGAGGGGGGCGATACGAAGAGGATCCTGAGGTATCTTAAAATAGAAGAGCGCAAGAGACAGAACTCAGGCTTCAACAAAAAATAACAAAACAAGCACACAATGGCATGAGGGATAAAACAACACAAATCAAAGTGTGTCTGCGACTGGGTAAAGCTGCTTAGGCCCTGGTCTGCACTGCAATGACAAACCAGCCCATATGGCAAAGCTCTTTTACCCCATCTGCCCCAGAGTGGAGTGTGCGACTCTGGCACACGCCTTACCTATCTGCCTCTCTATGTCTGCAGCTTCCTCCGGGGTGGCCCTGGGTAAAATGCCTGGATCTGTAAAGCTGGTTCTCAACAGGGAGGTGACCACAAACACAAAGAGCACCCCGCCGATCACAGGGATGAAGACGGTCAGATGCTGCACCAGAAAAGGGCAACTGCGAAAGTAAAGACACGTATTACTAAAACAAACCGACACGACTCAGTAACTGATATTAAAACTTTGTCCTACGTGCACGTGAGTGAAGACGTTTCATGTTGCATTCAGGACCCTTGTTACACACTCACAATGCAGGAAACTAGAAGTGTCCAGTTACTCACTCGAAAGCAAAGAAAAGGCCACAAGTGACAACGATAAGGCCAAGTGTCAGGGGAAGGACACCGCTCTGTCTGGCGAGGATGATCCGTCCGTCGCAGAAGAAGCGGTTCTTCCCCGGGAACACCTCCCATTTCTTCCGCGGCCGCTGCTCCTTCTTGTCGGAGTGGCTCTGCGCAGACAGCGGGGACACCGACAGCGCCCGGGGGTCGATCTGCTGGTACTCGCAGTTCATCATGTAAACAGTGGCCGCACGGCTCCGAGGTAGCGGAAGGCACAGACTCGAAACTCTCTCTTCCTCTCCAGAATTTCAGCCAGGGGACATTTAAATTTTGCTCGGTCGGTCAACGCTCATTTGCCCACCTAGGGAGCTAACATTAGCTAGCTAATGTACCGACAGAGGTATTCCTCTCCGTGGTTCAGCTGGATTAGTTCCCGCGTTGCCTCAAGGTAAACTACCATCTTTGGTAGTTGAGTCAAAGCCCCGCGTCCGCACCGCTGCTCATTCTGTCAAGTTGAATGGCACCGACTTCAAAACAAAATACTGGGGACCAGCAGAGGAGCGTCCGTTCGGGGTTCCTGCGGCACTTCTCGTTTTCTTTTTCCGTCAGCCAACCTACGTCACCGTGACGACGCTGACGTAATCACGCAGGTTCCGCTGAATTGCAGCCTCCCTCATTAACGTACACGATGAACAACTGTGCGAGTAAGACAGATGGAGTCGATTTACAGATTTATCTCTAATCCTATTATTCATGCCAGAAACTTATTTCTGAAATATTGTTAAAATGTAATTTCACAGGACTCGATAGAAGGCAAGTTCTTCATCCACTCTGATCTCGGTAGTCAACAACTGCAATATTTCTTTTTAATTTTGATTAAATAAACTCAAGGAATTAAAATTCAGCTTTTATAAATCAAATGTAAAACATTAGTATTTTAAGTAATTGATTTTAAGGCAACATTTTGAGAAGAATAAGAGTAAAAAGGTCAGTGCTCTGCAGGCATGTCAGCTCTGACATTGTTTCCAATCAAGATACGCTAAAAAGAGTAAAGTCCTCACAGTCCTTGATCCATCACATGAAGTTGTTCATCTGTTTTGATGCCTCTGAATAAACAGGTTATCATTTCTGTTTGCAGAATACCAAATGAGAGCTGCAGGGTGTTTATTCTTTGACCTCTGACCCCACACACCTGTAAACACCTGCAGCCATGAGTATTTCAGCAGCAGGTCTTACTTCCACTCTTGTTAGGAATCCACACAGACTCTAGTCCAACATCAAAATCGGCTGTTTCATGCTTGCAGCCTGAAAACATCCTTGTAGAAACGTTTGTTTTTCAAGCAGTGACACGTTGTTTCATGACAAACAGCAACCTCTGGTGGCTTCAAAGCGCTGCAGGCTGAAGCCTGCACACTTCATGTGTCGGTGCCTATTACAGGACATTAAAGGAAACCTTCTGTGAAAACAACTCAACAGAGACAGGCTCTTGAAACAGAATCGAAAGTCATCCCTGCTCGAATTTCCCACCTGCTGTTTATTTTGAAATTCAAGGCTGATTTGCCAACTTACATTCTTAAGAAATGAAACACAACGTACATCAATATTTCAGAAGTTACCTCTACATGAAAATGCATGTTCATGAATAAAAATGAGAATCTTTTGCCTATTTTATTTATTTTCATTGTTGTTTAAAAGTCCCAAACCTCCAAATTACTGTTCAAACAAGCAGTGCAAGCCCCAACTCATACTCCGAAAGAAACGTCTTTTTTTCTGAGAGTAAAACCATTTGATCCCCCAGATTTACACCCTGGTAAAGTTTAGCAAAGTTTCAGGCATATTGTACATTTGTTCTCAAAACTACAGACACATTTGACTTGTGTAAATGAAAATTGTTGACTATCATAAATAACTCGGCATCGTAACGTAATCTTATCACAGAAGTTAAATGCAGGACTGGGCAACGTGGAGCGAAACAGGACAACTGCCTCTTTTGCACTTTTGTTTTTCCTAACGCGGAGGAACGGCGAGTTGGTCCTCTGGATGTGACATCGCTGGTAATTATTCGCATGGCAAAATGTACTGTTATTGCAATTTTTGGCTGTTACAACCTCGACTCCAGAACGGTTGGATCAGAGGGTGCAGTGTAGATAAAACCAGGTTGCAATTATTTGCAAACTGTAGAAACTCAGTATTCGTCCATGTTGCAACGCAGCAATTGGATTAGATGTTAAAAGTAAGACTTATGGATGTGGAAACATGACTGTAATCAAAATAGGAGCATTTAGGAGCAACGGAGTCTGTCACAAATCAAGAGGGCCGAGTCTAAGTGAGAAACCACAGATGAGACGATCGAAATTCCCAGGGAATTTCTTTTTCCAATGAAAAACTACCAAAAGACTTTACC
>JAUESF010000008.1:10295146-10309406 GCA_032274765.1 Malacoctenus tetranemus | reverse complement strand
TGAGAAACCACAGATGAGACGATCGAAATTCCCAGGGAATTTCTTTTTCCAATGAAAAACTACCAAAAGACTTTACCATTTCTCTATCAACACTACAGAAGAACCTGAAATCATTTGTAGAATCTGGGAAATCTCTGTACACGTGGGACAGATTGGATGGTTGATGTTGGCTGCTCAGGAGCTCCGGGCTCTCAGGTGGTTCGCAGGAAACAGGAAACAGCTGCACTGGCTCGTGATCACTCCCGAGGAAAAAACGGGTCTTTGAACTTTAGCTGCGCAGTCCATCAAAACCAGTTTAAGCTGCATCATCACTGAGGAAGGAGAGGGACACGCTCGCTTGTCTGTTGTCAGTGCACGGTTCGGAAGTCAGCGTCTTCGAAGCTCTGAGGTTGTCTGAGTTCCTATGACTTCAATCCTGCATCGATACTGCCTGCGTGTGCCAAAGAGTGCAACAAGCTTCGCAATCGAACGTCTTCTCTTCAAAAAGAGAAGATGCTAAACAAGAGAAAAATGGCCTTATCCCAACTTTTAGGAGATTTGTCACTGCTTTCCAATTAAAAACAACACATCATAGAAAATAAAAAAGTCTTATTTTTAACCCATTAAATGCTCTCCATTGTATTTTGCAAATTCAGATTTGTGAAAACCATTGCCCCCTGTTTTTATTTACATTTAACAAAGCAATTGCCCAGTCCTACAAAGAAAATATTGCATTCAAACCTCAGAGCGACGGTTCGAATCTCAAATCAAGTCCACGGTAAGAAATTGCAATGCATCGCAAGGCCGAGCACCCAGTAGGAGAGGAAGTATCCGAGGATGCTCTGTGTCATCGGAGAGCAGGCTTTAAAGTGTGGCAGCAGTGCAACGATGGGGTTGTGAGGAGAGTGCACGCAGCCGTTCCTGGAATGGCTCTGCAGCTGCACGCTGGGGCTGGACGTCTTCCTCCGGTGGAGCAGCGGCTCGTTGAGCAGCAGCAGGTGGGCGCTGATCCAGAAGGGCACGGGGGACGAGGAGGCCATGAATCTGGTCAGAACCTGCAGAGGTGGACCACAGGGAGGGGGTCAGCAAAACACAGGCTGCCATAGACTCACACACACACACACATTGATTGGTAGAGGGTGATCGCTCGGCTCTCTGACCTGCACGTGCATACAGAGCGTTCCAAACACCAGCAGCACCGCGGAATGCACCACGTACACAAACACCCGCGGGTTGAAGAATCCCGGCATGGGTTTGTCGAGTCCCTTGTTTGCACGAGTCTCCCAGAGTCCCAGTCTCATGCACAGGTCTGGGTTGGCCTGGAAATATGCATAAGCAGCCATGATGCCGAGGGTGGCCATGGGCAGGGCCAGGATAAAGTTGGGGATCTGCCTCAGCTCAAAGTACCGGAGGAAGCCCACATCCCAGTACACATCCTGGATGTGCGAGTAGAGCAAGGGGAGGGGTCTCATACACCAGAGAGGTGGGGGGCCGTTTTCGTCGGGGACCCGGTAGCCCTTCCGCTCGGCCAGCGACAGGAGAGCAGGGTGGATCTGCTCCAAGGAGGTAGACGGTGTGCAGAACGTCCTGTAGCCGTAATACTGGAAAGCACAGAAGGGGAGGGCGATGGTGGCGGTCCCCAGGAGCGAGGTGAGCAGGAGGCAGACCACCACCCAGACGTAGTGGAAGACTTTACTGTGGCCCTTCGTCGTGGCGCGGTACACGCGGATCTGTGAAATGGCGTGCAGCGATGGAAGGTACAGCAAGAACCCGATGTTGACCAGGCCGTTGGACCGCGCCGCCGTGGCGATGCTGAGGGCCAGGCAGGCTCGGAGGGTGAAGCCCTTCTCCAGGAGGAACAGGCCGCCGAAGGTGAGCGCGGCGAACAGACTCTCCGAGTACCCCGCCGTCATGAACACGTTGGCCGGCGTGATGCAGTACAGCAGGCTGGAGAGCAGGGCCAGGCGGCGGTCCTGCAGGACCAGCCTGCTGAGGGCGTGCAGGGCGACCACGCTCAGCAGGAACAGCGCGCTGTTCCCCAGGGCCACGGCCAGCAGCAGCCGGCCCCGCACGCTCAGCCAGCCGCTCAGGGGCCACAGCAGCGTCTCCGCCAGGCCCCGCAGGACGATGGGGAAGAGGGGGAAGAACGCAAAGTTGTGCTCGTACAGGTAGCCCCTCTCGGCGATGAAGAGGAAGTGCTCAGCGTCCCAGTGGGAGAGGCCACCCAGCAGCCACTCCACCACGGAGTCCAGATACAGAGGCTCCTCTGTCCGAGGGGGCCTGAACGCATCGGCATCATGGTCGGGGATGGCGGCGTTCAAAACAGCCTGAAAAGAAACATCACAGATTATTGACATGAGACGATGTTGGGGCGGCTTGACGCTGAAGAGCTGCAACGTGACGAACGTCATTCAGGATGTTTCATCTCTTTGTCATGCGTTTGTTTACACCTGTAAAAATGTCACAGCCGAACGGAGCCCGAGAGCACAGATGAGAGCGACGGTATTTAGCAACAAAAATAAATAAATAACCTCCTACGGGAGGTCTGTACGTGTACCTGTAAAATCAGAGAGACGCCCCTGGTGACTGTGGCAAACTCCAGAACTGCCCTGACATCCATGGTCATTGCAGAGACGGACACAATGTGACAGAGCCGGTTATGACAGGCATGAGCACCGCCGCCGCTGAGAGGCACTCACTGCTGAATTCGTCATATTGTCTATGAATCATAGCGAGCTGCTTCTCCCGGAAAAAACGGTGAATAAAACCAAATAAACGACGACGTGCTCCTAAGTTTTGCGTTTGAACTTGGAGGACATGGCGCTACATTGTGGCACGCGAGCCCTGCCGTTGAGAAGAAGCGTTATTCTGTCGCTTTGTCCTCAGATCCTCATCCTGCAGCAAACTGCCTCCATTCATACTGCATCGTTCACTTCCGGTGTCCCGGCAGCTCTGGTTTCAGAACAAAAGCTCGGTAAGTCCGGCATTAAAAAACACAAAGCAAAGCCCGCGTAGGGTTCAAATATTGTAATGTTTGTGATATGTACGAGTTCGGTCCGACAAAATATAAAGCGCACAGGCGCTGGATTACTATTTTGCCCGGTAACGATTGATTTTCAACGCGTCCGTACTCGGTAAACGCGGTTGCTTTGTTCCGTCCTGCAGATGGCGCTCGACACTGTCTCATGGTTTGATCTTTTCATGCTCGTTTCGACTGTCGCCAGTTCGGTTCGGTGGGACACATTTGCATGTTGAGCACAGTAACAATGTTAGGAATCAAATGAGAGAGGAACCGTTGTTAAATTTGCCTGCGATGATGTGACAATGCAACATGTTTCTGTACAGGCTCATCCACTCGCTGCCATCATCCAAACCCCCAAACCATCATTTTATTCTTGGAATGAATCATCTTATGTATGAATATGTTATCAAATGTACCTTTGCATGCATACTTGGGTAGGGAACTAAATCAGTTTATCAGTGACTCAATCAGCTTTCTATAATAACATTTATTGTGTAAATTAAATGCTTATATTTGTTGTGTGATTGGACATGTTGAGGCAGGCAGTCACCAACCGTCAAGTCTCCCTCTGCCAGATGCTTCTTTACTGCTGATGAGGGAGTTTTATCTTCACTCTATCAGTCATCCTCAAGTTGCTTATCACCTGTTTCTGCATTTAATTCAGATGTTGGTGTGACCGTGTTTAGACATTGAACATGCCAAGAGTGTGATTGTTGCAATACAAGATACCACTGAATTGTAAAAAGTTTCTTTGTGAAGATCGACCTTCAAACTTTGCCGTTGTACAATAACACTACAGAGTCAAGCAGCCCAGTGATGTCTGAAGGACGTTTCCTTTCTGTACAAACACTGAAGTTAGGTCTCCTTTATAGGACCAAGTATCCTCACATGCATCCTTAAAGATATTCCAAACGGTTGTTTCTTCACCAGATGTCTGCAAATTAATGCTTTTCTTCAATAAAGTTCATTGTTCCAAAAAAACAAAACCATCAAACAGCTTACGAAGATTTAATGTACATTTATTCTTACCACGTGGAACATATAGTATAAAGATTTCATACTGAATAAATGATATTCATTGAGCCAAAAAAGGGAAGGGGAGGAATTTACATGTCGTCTTAGCTACATAGTCTGAAATACAAATATGCAGAATCCATGACTGGAGAAAATTTGTCAAATGTGTACTTCATCTAGTTTATTTTCATTGTACCAGGAGATAACAGGTTCGAGCCGTGTCTGCCATACTACGGAGCTGTGGAGAGACCAGAGGAGTGGGTCTAATCGGTGGGGACCTGAGGCCACGGACCAAACTCGCGCGCCGGCCTCCGTCCCTCACCAACAACAAGTGTGAGAATAGTGACACAGACAGAGACAGACACAGAGAAAGGAAGTATAATGTACAACATTATATATACACCACAGCAAAGCTGTATTTGAAGTTGAAAACCAGTCCTAAGAGGTGATTTCTTTTTCATAAGGGTACCCATACAATCAAGGGATAAGAGGAGGTAAGGGTGTTGTAGGTTCTTGATACTTTGGGGAAGAAAGCCATTTTCTGTTTAACACCAAACTAAAATGACCTCGAAACTCTAGAGGAGCTGCATCATCAGCTTCTGTGTGAAACGTGTGTTACAGAATGCTTACACTCAAGAGCAGTACGGTACAGAAAATGTCCTACAATCTACTGCACACTGCACAGGCCTCCCCGGTGAAGGTGTCTATTGACAGTATTTTCCTCATACTGCTGGGCTGACTGGTGACAATCCAACTACAGCAACTATAACCAGTAGGCCACTTGTCAGTCTGCTTCACCTCTCAGCGTCAATCAGTTACAGACTCATTGTGCCCTCGAGGGGAGAGCTAGGGCACGCTGTGTCTCCCAAACTCACTGTAAACGAGACAGCAACTTTGGTTACAGTTTTTGTTTTTCAGCTATTTATTAATTCATTTATCTTTATTAAAAAGTACTTTCCCCGCCCCCCAAGTGCAGAACAGTCTCCCAACTGTGGTGCTCTGCTCTGTGTCATCCAGTTGGCATTCGTGTTGCAAGTAGTGTCACTTTGTCGGCATCTCTCTGGTTTGTAATCCACCACAGCTCTGTGATTACCCTCCTCGGGACTGGTTGGCCAGGGGAGGGCTCAGAGAATGGAATCTGAAGGATTTTCATAAATTAAAAGACAGTCACTTGAACTTTCCTTGCCCTGTTACACACAACAAGCCAGGATACCAGGGAGGAGGGGGACTGGGGATAGAAAAGAACCCCAAAACGCGGAGCCACGGCTCCCTACAGCTGTCATGACTGGCCAATCAGAAAGAGTACATCACAGATAACATGAGAAACCAGTGAGTTCATTAGGGGCGACACTGAAAGGTCGAGGAGTCGGGACTCGTGTAGTGTGAACTCTGAGTGGTTCTCCTCCACTTTCGCTAAGGCGTGCAGCGCCCGGGCAGCTCGCCGCATCATGTCCGGGCTCGTGGGCTCAAAGTGCATCCCCTGTAGATGCAGTAGAGAGCTCTGGCTCTGCTGGAGCTGTGTGGCAGCCAAACTGTCCTCCAGGAAGCCCAGCAAGTTGCCCACGCTGCCCTTCTGGACAGCGATGGCTCGTGCTGCCATCGTGTCGCCCTGGGCCAGGTTGGCCAGCAGGACCACGGCCATCTCCCTGCAGACTGCGATCTTCCGGTCTCCGATGAGCCGCACCAGGTTCCCATAGAGCTTCTCCAACCGACTGAATGGCGGAGTGGCCAGGATGAGGTCCACGTTGTTGTCTTGGATGCTGAGTTTGCTTAGCGTCTCCAGGACCAGTCTCTGCGGTGACAAAGCACTGTGGGGGCCCAGAGTGGGGAAGGGGTCCTGGGCTTCCGCTGAGGGGCAGACGGCCCAATGGAGAAGACCATCGAGCAGGGGCAAACAGATGCTCTCGGGGTAAATGGAGAGATCCAGTTGGCCTGAAATGTTTGCCAAAGTGACCAAGGTGTTCTCCCGTAGGAGCTCCAAGCAGTCCCACCACCACTCGTCTCTTTGGCCCATTCCTTCGTCCGAATCCTCGTCCTTCTCATAGGTGAGTGGCGCCTGCTTGCGCTCGGGGTGTCGGTGGTGGAGCAGGATGAGACGTCCCAGTAGCAGCAGCAGCCCTGGATGTTTGGACATCTCGTGGTCGTTTCCGGGCACAAAGGACAGACTGCGGACAATATTGGAGACACAGACGCAGCGTCGAGCTAAAGAATCTTGCCAGTGAGCCAGTGTGATGAGCGGCCCCTCGTCTTTACTGTGGGGCTCGTCCTCCAGGATGGTGGCAGTCTGCTGGGTCTGCTGGGCCAGAATGGTGCCAGAGGAAGGAGTGGGTCTGTTGTTCTCCTGATGACTGAGAGAACCCTTCTGCACAGCCTTCGCCTCGGAATCTGTTCTTTTCTCCTCCTCGCTGTTCAGGGAGGAGACGGCCTCCTTGTCTTGGGCTGCAGACTTCTCTGGACAAGCCGCTTCCTTTGGCCTTTCTTCATCGTGATGCTTCTTTTTTCCCTCTTCGGCAGACACACAATTTTCCACAATTTCCTCCTCTTGCGCTCGTCTTCTCAGTAAGGTTGGCGGCACCGGTATTCGTTCTCGTGGTTCCAAGAAGTCTTTGCGAGGTTCAAAATGGGTCTGGATGTGTTCCGTCGAGTCCCCTCCTCCGGCACTCCAATGGATCAACCCACTGTCAAACTCTTGCATTTTGCCATGATTGTTTGACTGGGCAGCCACAAACGGGTCCTTCTTTCGTACCACCTTGACAGGAAATTTGTCGAACTTGCTGGCCTGCCTGGGTCTGTCGTGGGCCGGCGAGGACTGCGGCGCGCTGGTCTTTTCACACGAGGAGTCCTTCCCCTTCTTCTCCTCGTCTTCCGCCTTCTCATCTTTACCCCGAGAGATGCGCTCTTGCTCTTCCTCCTCTTTCACGTGAGCCGGCCCCTCCGTCTCCCGTTCCTCCTCCTCTTCGTCGTCGTCGTCCTGTTCAACTTCTTCGACCCGCGGTTCCTCCTCTTCTGTGTTGTTCCAGTCTTGCTTCAAGGTATCAGGATCAAGCAGTGTCCTCTGGCCAGGGTCCCCAACCTCATACTCTCGCAGAATGCCAAAGATTTCAATGAGGCAACGTCTGAAATACTCAACTACCAACTCTAGAAGGCCAGGTAACTACAAAAAGAACAAAAATATCGCAATGTTAGACATGAACACTACACTATCTTCTATTAAAAATCGTTTAAGGGCTTTGAATTTAGTTCTCACCGTGTTGAGATCGAACGTAGAAATACTGCTGTCATCATACAGGAGAATATTGATGGTATCTAAGGCCCAAGTACTCTCAGCCAATAAACCGGACTTTAATGACATCATGACTCTCCACGCTTCTGGGGTTCCTAAAAAAAGGCAAGACAAAAAATTGAATTTGTACCAGTAACTAAGAATTGACGATTATTGCCCCATTATACAGTGCTGTTCATTTCAGCCATCAATATCACAGGGAGGGTTTAATAACTGATCGATAGACATACCGATATCTTTCACGGTGAGTCTCCGACGTGGTTTCAGGACAGGATGGGAAGCTTCTACAGAGCCCGGGGGGAAAGGCATGTCTCGCCTTATTAGAGGCGACTGCACTGGAGGGGGCACTATGTGAGACGCAGGCACTGGGGGGCCAGCCTTCTGCATCTTCATCACTCCGTGCATATAAGGTGATTTACTGGGCGATGTCCTGCTCTCCATGGGTCGAGGCATGGACGCTGGGCTGGACACCTGTGGAATGTGGTTCTGCACACCCTGAGGGGGCTGATAGTTGGACTGTACCGAGCGAGGCATCGCCTGACCGGGCCCGGCTGGGCCGTACGGAGGCTGCCGAGGGCCCATCTGACCCCCCCACTGGCCTTCGTGATTCATGCGCTGCTCTGATGACATCATCTCCTCTGAACGGTTCATCCCAGGGTAACCAGGTCCCTGGGGCGGGCCCCCTGGGCCACCCTGTCGGCCAGGGTAGTTCTGATAGTTCATGTCTCGAGGGCCCTGCCACATGCCTCCCTGAGGCCCTTCGGGGCCTGACTGCATCATCTGGGGAGGCATGTTCGGCTGAGCATTGGGCCCTGCCGGCCCCTGCATCCGTTCACGGCCAAAGGGGAAGGGAAACTGATTGCCGGGGCCAGGTGGACGGCGATCAGGCCCTGGGTAGGGCCCGCTGCTGCTGTACTGATTGTACGACTCCTGCTGTCCTGAAGAGGGTGCAGAGGCACCACCTTGCTGCTGTTGCTGCTGCTGCGGTGCTTGTTGTCCACCAGGGAAAGGCCCACTGTACTCCGTCTCATGGCGCTTAGAAGGAGGGTAACCCCCTTCTCCAGGGCGTTTGTAACTCTACAGAAGAAGTACAAAGGAGCACATTTATTACCTACAGCTCGAATAAATGTGTCACATTATGGCTTCTTGCTCTAAAGAACACAGCAAGACATGTGAAGAGTTACTTAAGAGCAAAACAACTACAACCTGATAGAGCTTGAACACTGTGTACTGACATGAGTTAGGAGAGATGGTGTAGTGCAGATGGATCATTTACCTGTTGTTGCGGGTACATTCCAGGCTGCTGATTTGGGTAGGAGCCAGTAGGGGGCGTTCCCTGTCCAGGATACTGATTACCATAGGAATCATGCCTGCAAACAGTACATCTCCTCAGTTATGCGTCTCCCGCTCACATAAGATCAGCTTCAGTGTTCCACGAATACACACAAGAAGACATCAAGGTGTATCCAGAGCTCGAACATTTTACTCTACGCCGAGCTTCATGTCTATTCAGACACGCTCACTGCTCAACAATTTTCAAACAATTATGTAAAATTAAACATCATCATCCTGATCATTATTGTCTGTAAATACAAACATTTGTGCCAAATCTGGAGATAAACACCAGCCTCTGGGGAAAAAAATGGATTCGACAAACAATTCAGTCGAAGCAGTTTGTCAAAACAGTCAGAGAGTCCACAAACAGACAAACACTGACCTTTGAAGTAAATACTAACTGAACTGCAGCACTAATTCAATTCATCTTGTGCTGATCAAATAGGCAGAACATCTCGTTATACCTCTTTAAACGTTTGGTCTTATTTGCAGTGTTTACACATTTTAAAAGAACTTAAAGACGTTGCCAGTCACAAAATGATGATTATAAAAGCAATCAATTTGTTCTGCTATTAGTTAGTGTAGTTTTCATCAGCCTTAAGCTCAGTAAGCTTGCCAAATGTGAGCTTTGTGAGAACTGACCGTGGCTGCTGTGGTGGGAAGCGATTTGGCGAATACATCCCCGTGTCGGCGTTGGCAGGCATCATTGGGTTTGGCTGAGGAGCACCGGATCCCATGTTGCCCTCTGGGCCCATTCCTTGCTCCGATCTGAGAAAGGCAGGGCAACACACACCATAACTCAATAACTTGAAGGCTATGTGGGACCTTCTGAGAGAAATAACCGTCAAAATTCAATCAAAGAAACAATTTCTTTTGTGAAAAAATGTGATCTGACGGTTTGATCTGAACACAAACTTTCAGGTTTGAGTGATTATAAACTACACTTGTTTATCATCAGCTGTGCTAAATGACCTTGAAATTGCCACCTTCCCTCCAGTGATTCTTACCTCCTGTCATAGCCTGGTCCGTAGGGAAACTGCTGTCGGGGTCCCATTGGCATGGTGCCCATGGCCCCGGGTGGTCCTCTGTTGAATGGAGGCTGCTGCTGCTGCTGCTGCTGTTGCTGCTGCTGCTGCTGTTGTTGCTGCTGCTGCTGCTGCTGTTGTTGCTGCTGCTGCTGCTGCTGCTGCTGCTGCTGCTGCTGCGGTTGCGGTTGTGGAGGCTGCTGCTGTTGGTCACCTGGCCCACTGTTAGGCCCCTGGTTTGCAGGCAGAAACTGCTCTCCGACTGCAGTTGTGAAGAACATAAAAGGCCAAATGAGAACAACTTAACTGCCTGAATTAGCTGAGATGAACCCAAAAACAATCACCACCCACCTTTCCGCATGTTACCAAACGGGTCTTTGTTGGGCTCGTAGGGACCCATCCGACCTTGCATGTCTGGTGTGTTCATGCCAGACTGGTAGGTGGAGTTGGGTGTCATATTCTTCCTGGGGAAAGCTGGATCACTTCCTTCAGAGAAAGGGTCCTGCAGGCTAACACTGCTCCTAGGTGGGAGGCGAGATGAGGATTGGGGAGAGTGGGAGTAAAATGGAACGAAAAAAGCAGAAGAAAATCAGATTCACTCAGAATTTCTTTCAAAGGCAAAGATTCATGGGTAAAATCTCGAAAGAGGCTCACCTGGACCCGGGAGTCATGGGTGGCATTTGGGTATGAGGAGTGGAGGCTGGGGTGGGAGGTTTCAGGTCTCCCCCCTCAGCCATGGAGCTGCTGGTGGACTGGGGTGTCTGAGGACCCTGCAGAGAGCCTGAACCAGCTGTCGAACAGAGCGATGCTGCGTATGGAAAAAGGAGAGCAGCACAGTTAGAGGATGTCATGAACACGAGAAATCAAGCAGCTTTGTTCCTTTTCAGAAAAGTCCTGAAAGTTGAGATCTCAAACCTGGAGAGGGCGGCTGGACTTTTGCAGCTTGGTTCTTTTTGTTGTCCGTAAAGATCTCAGGGGGAGGGTCTTCACCACGCTCGATTTTGCACTCAAACGCATACAGACACTGGATGTACTGTTTTTTCAAAGAACTGGCAGCACTGCTGGATGTGCCCACATTCAGGGAGGAAGCCAGGTCGCGCCATTTCTTGTTCTTATTAACCTGAGAAATGCAAACACAATGAAGCAGAATTAGTCCAGATTGCATAACGGAAGGTGAGCAAGATGTGCCATTTCTAAACTCTGTTCAAATAAAAGCCTGGTTAACCTGTGTCATTCCACCGATCTCTTTAACCGACATATAAAGCCGGAAGAGGTCCAGAGGCTTGCGTCCGACTGCAGGCAGGTTGGTCATTCCCAGGGCTTTCTCATCAATGAAGGCCAAATAACGGTCCACCCACATCTTTCTGTCTGTCTCAGGCCCCAACTCATAGAGCCGTGTTATCTTCTCACTGGTAGTGGTCGAAGAGTTGGACTTCTGTTTTGTGAGGAAGAAATAAGCGATCAGTTTAAGAATGAAAAAAAAGAATAAGAAGGAAAGAAAGTCCTACTGCATTTCTGCACCAAACAAAAACACTTAAACACCTTCGATTTTGTTTCTGGTTTGGGTGTTCCAGGTCCGTCGACTTTGTTGTTCATCTTGTTGTTCATCTCTGGACTGGAGGCCATACCTGAGGACAGGAGGACAGAAATGAGCGGTGCTCAAAGTAAAAAGCAAAAGTTTCCAAATTTCATAAATTTAGTTGCCGCACATTCATCCTTTCACAACTCACCACTTGTGTTATTGGCCATGTTTGGCCCCATAGGATAAGGTGATCCACCAGGAGTGTTCATCATTCCAGGCATGTTATTCATCGGAGGCCCGTACGGAGTGCCAGAGCCCATCATGCCAGGAGACATGTTGGGGTAACCAGGCATCCTGGACAGAGAGGACGACAGACAATACATGAGGATGTGTGACGGAGACAGAGTGGAGGAAGGCTTCCTCATAGAGCTCAGTCTGTGGCTCAAGTTGCTGCGTGAAGCTTCATTGTGACCAACCTGTTGTGCATGGAGTTGGTGGCAGGGTGCTGCATGGCTGTGGGGTCCTGCGGCTTTCTGTTCATTCCTGGAGGGGGACACATTCCTGAGCCCACCTGGGGCGGCATGTTGCCCATGTTGGGAGGCATGTTGGGGGGCATGTTTGGACCCATGTTGGGGCCCATATTGGGACCCATATTAGGGCCCATATTAGGGCCCATGTTGGGGCCATAGGGACGTGCTCCCATTTGATTAGGAGGCATCCTTCCTGGAGGCATGCCAGCATATGGCTGCCCTCCGCCCTGCCCGGCCATGGGGTTCATTGAGCCCATGCCTTGCCCGGGGTAGTTGGCGTTGGGCATGTTACCATAGCCAGGTTGCCGAGGATAACCTAAGCATGGCAATGTATAGGAAAAAAAGTTAGAGTAATTCTTTTGATTAGAACACAAACATCTCACAGATCACTGCAACAAGCTCAACTTTGAAAGCTTCCAGAATTCAAACCATTTTTACAGAGAGTCTTTTACTAAAGAACAGTGAGAGCCAGACTTTCCCCCCCACAGTGTGCTAGCAGAGAGCTGTGCACCCTGAGCAACAAGCCTTTGTCACAGTTTCAGCTCCACTGACAGGAGGCTCTGCTACGTCAGCTGACTCTCTGCTTCACAGCTATAAATAGCTCCAACAGAGTCAGAGGGAGGGACCAACCAGCGATAGCATAGTGAACCTATGAGGCAGGGGGATATATTCCATAGGTTTGTTTGATGGGATACTAATATGTGGAATCTTCCACAAAAAGGCAGAAAATTAGCTACAAAAACCTCAATGAAATAAAACTTGAGCCTTATAATTGTGACTTCTAGAACACTTGATAGAATACTTGGAAATGAAGCTTTATCTTAGAGTCAAACTCTGACAGAAGCAAGACAAATATACAAACCTTGGGGCCCATATTGTCCTCCCTGCTGCCCATAGCCACCCATGGAGTTGTTCTGCTGGTATGGGGCCATGCCTGGATGCATCTGTCCCCCAGAGGACTGGCGTGGCGACAGTGCAGATGACGACTGGGGGGAGCCGTAAGGGGGGATCTGAGGGTTTCTCTGCATAAACCCTGAACCAAAGAAGACGGGAGGAGAAGGCAGTGTTCAGACTCAGCTGCTGCAGCAAACAAGCACTCTTTGCTTTTTGAGTTGTGAGTTGTGTACCTCGGTCCTGTGCCATCGGAGACTGGCTCATTGCAGGGTGGTGGCTCCCATCTGACTGAACACTTGATGGCCGGGGAGGCATCTGGGTCCCTAAACGATAAAAGGAAGGTTATTGAAAAAGACCTGAAAAAAAGATGCACAAAGTGACGGTATGCTGCCAAATACATGAAAACCTTGTTTAGGGAGCTTTGCTTTCAGTCAGAAACACAGAAACAAACATATTTCTAGTTTTAAACTCCTGACTTTATGTTGAGTTCCTATCAGATGCTTTGTCAAAAATGTAGAAGTCAATCTAACGATACAGCGTTATCGCTGCAGCAAGATATATGTAGAAATACTTAGAGGCATTGTCTCTGGACAAGGTCAGCCCACCTGGCATATTGGCAGGCGACAGTGGTCCTGTGCGGGGCGTGCTGGCGCTGGCAGGGGACCCAGCTGGGGAAGGTGACGGCCCTCGGATGCCTGGCAGGTGAGGGGACGTGTGGGGGGAGAAGGGCGACTGAGCGGGGTTACTCTGCTCGCCCTGGCTGCTGGACACACCCGACGTGCTCACGCCTGGACTCAGGGCCCCCTCTGCACCTGTGGGCAGGTCATCGATAGACCCCGACAGGTCCTGGAAACACACAGACGCAGAAGTCAGCCAACAGCTTGGCAGCAAAGTCTGAAGTTGGCATTACTTTCCCTGTTCAGGATTCCCCTTTTTTACTGCTTTTTTCAATCACACATTAATAAATTCATAATGTTTTAATATTCATTCATGATTTGGACTCATACTACTAACAACACACGTTGCTCTTTGTTGTCAAGACAGAGAAATCGAGATAGACTCTGCTCACACACAGACACATACGCAAACACACACACGCACGCACGCACACACACACCCGGAGGCCTTTGTCCTTATTTATCTTTTTCAAAGAAAAAGTGAGTGTGCATTAGTGCCGGGGGTTGTCATGGTTACCAAGGTTTGTAGGAAGCAAGCCGAGTCAGCATGTAGCGCCAGCCTTGCCATGTGACTTCGATATACAAACAAACTCTCTTGTTCTTATCTCCAATTCAGGCCATTCTCACTGCTGTCGTCTGATCCACCCCAAAACCATGAAATACTGCCGGACCTCCATTCAGGGACCCTCAGTTCGAACTAAACAGGGCTGCGTCACAGCCGGTCACTCTGACTGACCATAAACTCACTGATTGGGCTTTTCTGGCCGTGTCATTTTTCATCATAAAGATTCACACAAGGCAAGATTTATGTCTGGTGACTGTCGGCGGGTGAATCTGTTCTACTCTGCCTCGTGTTTGTCGTCTGAGGGAATAGATTTAGAACAGATACTCGCCTGTTAAAATGATTCATAGGATATTACTTTAGGCTTCAAGTCAATTATTTGCCACAAATAAGGAGTTAAAAGGACATTTTGTACAG
>JAUESF010000008.1:10253157-10264581 GCA_032274765.1 Malacoctenus tetranemus | reverse complement strand
CAGTTTCATCTATGTTCTTATAAAAGTGTGTGATGAAGCATGTTATTATATACAGGGACAATGTCCCAGTGCCCCAGAAAAAAAGGCACATTTGAGGTGAGATTTACAGGTTATCACTGCTGTGTGTACAGCAAGCTTCAAGCAGTGATCATGAATAAACTTGATACAGCAATTGATGTTCACTAAACACTCTCACCAGAGATCATAGGTTCACGGTCGGCGATATCGTCACCTGTTTGACTCGCGTGTCTGAGGGAACCTGAACAATGCACGTGTCATTTGGCAGCTGCTGGGACAGGGATAACCTCAGGTGCCTCTCTGCCCTGCTGCCGTCCACGGCGACGTGGCCGAGCCGGGGGTCCGAGTCGATCTCGTAGCGGTAGTGGTACCCCTCCAGAACGTCCCGGCAGGCGTCCCTCATGTCGGTGATCCACTTCTTCATGCCTGTGCGGTTCAGGTAGAGCACGAAGAGGAAGACCATGCCCACAAAGCCCAGCACCAGCCCCAGGAAGACGTACGACGTCTGCAGGGTGAGGTCCGTCACCTCCGCCAGGACGGGGGCCACGCACCCGATGGCCTGGACGCTGAGCCCCCGCAGCCGCGTGTTGGCGAGACCCTTCGGCGAAGCACATCTGACATCGTCGACGTCTACCTGAGCCTTTGTCGCATTCAGCCAGGTGACGACGCTGTGGATCTCACAGGAGCAGGCGTAGGGGTTGTCCCCCAGGCGGATCCGGACGTTTCCGAGCCTGTCCAGTTCCTGCAGAGCGTCGGCCCTGAATGTGGTGAAGCCGTTCCGCGACAGGTCCAGCACCTCCAGGTGGTTCATGCCAGAGAAGGTCCCGCTGTAGACCGCCAACAGGGCGTTGTTGGTCAAGAGGAGCTGCTGCAGACTGGGAATGTGGGAGAACATCCCGGGGGGAAGCAGGGCCAAATGGTTCCCGGAGAGGTCGAGGCGGAGGAGACCACCCAGGCCCCCCCAGCGCAGAGCCGTGGTGAGGTCCGTCAGAGCAGTGAAGTTGTACAGGGATCGGCTGAGGTTGAGCTCCTGGAGGGGGCTGCCGGGGATGAACAGAGCCTCCGGGTGGATGAGAGCCAGCCGGTTGCCGCTCAGGTCCAGGAATCGCAGGTTGACGAGGGAAGAGAAGGTGTGGGACGCCATCTCTGTAATGCTGAGGACACAACTCATGTTGTCACATCTCTTTCTTTATCCTCTTACAGTACAGTCACAGGCATCCTGCCAATGTGGCACAATAAACTAACAAATACACATTCAGAGAAGTCAAAATTTATTTCAAACACATCCAGAAAGTAAGTCACGATACATAAATATGGCTCAATATACAGAAACAACAAATCCTGACATTCTCACCTGTTATTGCTTAAAATAATGTTTGTGACATTCTCCAGCTGTGTAAACGAGTCGGGCCCGATCTGGTGTATGTTATTCCCTGTGACGATGACAGTCCTGACGTATCCTGGGAGGTTCTGTGGCACCGTGAGCAGATCCTCAGAAACACACTTGACCGTGCGGGACACGGCGAAACACTCGCAGCCAAAAGGACACTCCAAACACTGAGCGGGTGCACAAGTCAGAAGAAGTCCCCAAAACACACGGAGTCGGAAAAAAGTCATCTCTGAATTTAGAGCCAATTCACAGAGGAGAAGTAAACACAAATGAATCTAAACGACAGTAAACAAAGACGCTGCGGAGGCGATGTAAAGACTGCTCGCTTCCAGCCGCGGTCCTTCCTCAGCCGCTCCACTGTGGGAATAAAGGGTCCCGTGAATTGATGGTAGTTCATATCGCAGTGAATCTGCTGGATGAAAAAGGTGCGCGTGGTTCCCTTAAAGGGACAGAGGACGATTAGGGCGTCCACAGCCTGCGACCTGCACCGCAGTCAGCCAGGGGACACTCCAGGGGACACTTCTGGGTTTTTAACAGCACAGCCAGAATAAAGTCACATAAACAGGATGAAATACAGTTGAAGGATTTAAAACAAAATCATAGCAGGATTTACATCAATAAGCAACACTTTTATCAAGGACTCAAAAATAAATAGTGCATAAAAATAATGTCGTATTGCAAACAGATATTTTCATTCATTAGGGCTATAATTAGCATCCAGCATGAGGATGCACAGCTGGAGAGCAGTCAGTGTATGTCTGGAGAGGAACAAAAGTAATAATAACCATAATAACAATGACAGTAATAATAATAATAATAATAATAATAATAATAATAATAATAATAATAATAATAGTGAACACATCTGTGTTGGGAGCAGAAAGATTCAACACTTCCATGTGGGTCTTCCATCATTCTATCTTTGGTCGTGAGCTCATATCTCTTCGACAAATAATTGATGAAGACTTTCAGCATCAGGATTTCGTAATCCATTTTGTGGCGTTTCATCACCGAAATGATACGTTAGCGAGTCCAGAAGCACATTCATCACCAGCCTTCATGAAAAATGCATTTCTCCACAGAACATCAGCAGATGAGCTTCTTTTTTTGTGATAATATAGTGAAATTAAATCGCAACACAACAGTCACGGAGTCGTCTACAAACGGTATCAAAATGATTTAGTGAAGTGAATAAATCACTCTGATGACAAACACTCGTTATTTAACTAACTACAAGCAGCGAGGCTCTGTGTTTGAATACCCTTGTAAAGACCAGAGAGCTCCAGCTCACAGGAGACGATGGATTCCTTCATTTGCATCTTTCGACCTGCGAACGTCCCGTCAGAGCTCATCGTTTACGTCAATGATGATGTATGAAGTGCAGCCAAAGTCTGTAAGTCATCCCGCTGCCCCCCCGGCTGCGTTACTGTAGGTTGAACGTGAGGATGAATGTGGCGAGGACGCCGCAGAGCATGAGGAAGGGCAGCCAGGTCTTAAGGAACGCGGCCCAGCTGAAGGGTAAAAAGAAAAACAGAGGGTGATATGTGTTACAATCAACGTCGTCAACACCTGGATGCTCAGAGCGCGTGGCAGAAGGGGGGGTGGAGGTGGGGGTGGGGGGGGTGTAGGAGCGGTGCTGTTTCCTGGGTGGGATTTGAACCGGCAAGGGCACCGCGAGGTGTGTGTGGAGGCATCACGTGATCCAGCGTCTCCGCTCCCCCGAGGACCGCTGCCCTCCTCGCTCACCGTGGATACACCCTCCAAACCTGCGTCCTCCCGTCCTCCCCGCCCAGCCGGCGCAGGGAGCCCCAGCGGAGAGGTGACCTCCGGTGGTGACACGGAGGGGGGAGGCGCCGCTGTCAGTGATGAATCGCGCGACTTCTGCTTCCGCTTTAAACGGCCGCCGTGCCGCGGGAGTGTGAAGGCAGCACGAAGTGTGACGCCAGCACTCTCTATGTGGGTCAGCGGAGAATAATGAGGGGGGATCTCTGAGCCATATGTCTCTTAATGCTCACAAGCACCCAGCACAGGAGCGTTTCCACTGCCGCCGAGCATGTTTGTGATGAAGATGCTTCAGGTGTTTGGCCTGGTTTCAGTGAGGGAACACGTGATTCCTTCTGCTGTGTTGTAACACTACTACTACAACAACTTGTGTAGTCTTTTTTTGTTATGAGTGTATAAATATCTGTTTTCTTTCAGGACAGAGGATGAGTTATATCGCACAGACTGTGGATCCGGTACAATTACGTTCAGTTAAATGAATAACAGTGACTCGACTGCAGCAGACCAGCACATAAAACTCCTGAAATAACAAGTTCTCCTCATGCGATTACAGATGTGCTGCAGATGCGCACCGCTGTGGCTCCTCGAGGTCACACGGTACAGCGGTGAGGGGGAGCCTCGGTCCCAGGGCTTCTTCGTCCTTGACCGAGAAAAAATGCTAATGATGTATGTCAGTGTGAGCGAGGAAGGGCCTGGAATATCTGCCTGATCATTTGTGCGCGACAGCACGGTCACACTCAAACACTCACCTCACATGTCTCCCATGAACGAGGGACAGCACACACAGGTTCACCATGTTCCAGGAGGTGCTGTTGTCGTAGCGCATGAGGTTGAGGGCCATCGCCACGTGGGAGTGGCAGTTGTCGAAACACAGATTGTGCTTCGGCCCGACAGGAGAGAGAGCGTTCCGTGTGTTAGTCATGACGTGGGAACATGTGGCGCCCTCGAGAAACGCTTCACGCTCTTACCGGCCTGCATTTGTACTCCTCAGATGCGTCGTGCACAGCTTTGTCCCAGGTCGCCGCGCCGTTGCCGCAGACCTTATCCACGTCAAGTTTCCAATACCTGGAACATGTGCAGAGGGGAAGAGAGCGCTGAAAAATGGTCATCAGAAACAACAACTGGAGCTGGTGAGGAATAAAGAAAGAAATCCTTCATGGTGTTTGAAACTCACTTTGTTGGTCTTCCAAACCCCATGTTGTCCTCCTGCAAAGAAAAGGTCACCTTTTACAACTGAATCAAACATGACTGAGATTGCATTTTATTCTGGCACTTGTGAAATTGTGAATAAACGTGTCAGATTAAATGAATGAAAGACGAAAGTTCATGATCGCATTGTGCGAGCAGCCTTGCGCCACACTGCTTTCTAAGGTGTCAATGACGGGGAGGACATGTCGGCGGAAACTGCGCTCACCGAGACAAAATAGGATCCTGCGAAATCCCGAATGACGCCGGATGAGGTGCAGATGCCCATGTGACCGATGAAGGGAAGCACCCACCTGCAGGAGGCACCCAGCACGAAGCGAGACACGTTCAACCACGCTGCGTTTCATTCACACAGTAATAGCTACAACACTGATATCATAGGCATCAATTTATTGGACATTAATAACCTAAGCACTCCTCATACACCTGTGTCTTTTCAGCCTACGCTTGCAAACTAGCAGCGTGCAGCCAGAGCCGCGCTGTCACATGAAGCCGCTAAGCTAACCAGGAGGCACCGACGCTGCTCTTACGATAACAGCGGGATGGGCGTCCACACGATGCAGTACGGGTGGCGGCTGCTCTTCCTCTCGGTCTTCACGAAGTCGCCGTGGTAGTTCATCATGATGTCGACGTCGTCCGCCTCCGCCATCACAGCTCGGACTAGATAACACCGCGGAGACAGCAGTGACGCACAGGCGGCGGCGCAGGCACGCAGACAGTCGCCTCCGCGGAGCGTTCAGGGGCCGGTCCATGAACGCAACACCGCTATTAGGAGATTATTAAGAGATTAGGTCGCTCATATTGGAGCTGTGGTGCTCCGTATAAAAACACTACAAAATGAAGTTGTCCTCTTTTATTGCAGAGTTTATTTTTTCCAAAAATGCTTCAAAATAACAAATTAACGTTTTTTTTTTGTGAGAATGGAGGTGGTCAAAGCAGAGTCCAGCTCCTGGAGCATTAAAGGGTCAGAGTATATAACAGTGACCTCAACACTGACCTCAACTGGGACCAGCTCACTCACTGCGAGCTGGTCCCAGTTCAAGTATCCCTGCGTGGCAACTCATTGTAGGAAAAGCAGGAAAAGCCTCCAAGTTACAAGACCTGTGCTAAAATCTTGATGGAGGCCCTTTGTGGCCCCAGAGGAGGTCCGACCTGTAACGTTATCTTTGCCCAGCTGGATGCTGCTTCACAGACTCACACATTGATGTAATTTTTCACATTTTACAGTCACATAACTTTTTTATTTATTGTTCTTTTCACATTCTTCTTGACAATGCATGTGTCAAACTTCTGCACAGAGCTGGTTCTGTCAGCCTTAGGAACCTCTTCACTGCCAGCATCCATCAGCTTCATCAGTGTGACCTCCACTCCACCTACAGCTGGGGCACCTCATTACTGTGGGGTATATGGGGCACGAGATGCTCCCTTAACTACTCATGCTTGCAAAGTACTCTGCTCACATTTGTTGTGCGACAGTCAGCAAAAAACCCAGAGAGAAGAGCGGACACTGATAAATGAGCAGAAAGTTCACACAGTAGCCCCTCCGACAGTCTATCTTCCTAACCTAGATAGCATCACAGCCACGTGTGTTGAGTAACAGATACATAGGGGGAAAAGGGCAGATAAAAATCCACACTTGAACAACCAAGAGAAGTAAACAGAGCACAAAAACTGAAAAGAAGGTGTTCAATTATTTTATTGTCTTGTTGTAGACAAACTTCATTACAGGGTTTTTCAAAGAAAAACAAACTCATGAACAAAGTAAAACACATGGAAGCCGAGCGATGCGCGTCGCTGAGGACCCCATCGTTAACGTTCGCCCCCATCCAAGGGCAGAGAAGCCCCAATGTTGTCTGAGCGGCAGAATGGAGGCGGCTTGACTGGTTTGACCACAGCGCTGGTCAGAGACGCCCCATGCAAGCAGGAATGAACACCTGGCTGCAGCGGAGCAATAAAGGTAAAAGCCACGCGGCGAGGAGCCGGAAACCTGATCACAATCACATACTCTGCACCCTGCTGTCATGGATCATAAATTATTCCTCGTCCCACACAGACCTAACACGGGTTTGATTCTGAGAATTCAACCTAAAAGACGTGTGCAAACAGCAGGACTAATATAAAAATCAGTAAGAGGTTAGAGCTCATCAAGAAAAGAAAAAATACTTCTTGGATAATGTTTTGTAGTGAAACGTCGTGACTGAAAGGGGCCAGAATGAGGTTTCAATGAAACAGACAAATGGAAACATTAATTAATCCTTGGCTGTTGTTGAAATGAGAGGTGACGACCTTTGGCAGCAGAACCCTCCTGTTTTCCCGACAGTTGTAAAACTGAACGAAGCCTAAAAAAAAATTAATGTCAGACCAACGTCGGCGACGTTCCCAACTCTGAGGAAACTTGGTTCCTCCTTTGACCAGACGGGCTGAAATTAGAATCGAGTCTAACTTGAAATCAACGACTGAGGCGAGCAGTCTGAGAAATGAGCAGGCACTGTGTCATTTGTCTGCAACAAAGTACCGCGATCTGATCCTCCTCTGAGACCTCTGTCACTGTGTGGCCGCGCTGACCTGAAAATAGGTCACCAGGCCGCAGGCTTCTCCGTGTACGTGCTGTGTGTCTGTTTAACGTAAACCCGTGAGGGGGGGGGGTGCCGAACTCCCTCCTTGGTCGTGAGAAACTGGGGAGTGACGTGGAAGGTGCTCTCCTCTGAAGCGCCCCACCCCATGCAACCACGAGGCGGAGGGACAGGCTGAGGCGCCGTCGGTGTGTCGAGGGGGCAAGAAGGGCTTCGTCTCCACCCTCGATGAATTCCTCTCCCAAGAGCGGTCTCCCCGGGTCCTCTCCAAGGACAGGGGAGGATGATGCATAGTGCAGAGATGTGACATGACATTCACTCAATGTTCCGTCAGACGGGGGAAAACAAGGATTCAAACAGAAGCGGGACAGTGCTTTCCTTCCAATGATCCATTCTCCAGAATGGAGGACTGATCGTTTAGCTCGGCCTGCACTGCACCTGTCCCTCTGAGCTGTCTTCATCGTCCGAGCCATCGGGGCCGACACCACGCAGGCCCGTGATGCGATAGCCCATGTTCAGCAGCATTACCTCCAGTGGATCAGCGTTCATGCGCCGCTGATTTGCCTGAGCAGCTCCCTCCATGTCCTCCACGACTCGCCCGTTGTCACCGTCCGTCTGCAGGACAGGACGACAGAGGAGATCACACACAAAGGACTCAGAACACCACAAAAAACTTGATGCCTCTTTTCACTGAGCGGTGTCGTTTTCTTTGTTTACCTCTGGTCTGGGGTTCCATAACCGAACGACAGGATCGATCCCACTTGTTGCTAGGAAGCAGTAGCTGGGGTGGGGCTGCAGGCAGTTGACTATGGACTCATCTCCCTGCAGGATTCTCACCAGGTTCGTCGTCTCTTTCTCCCAGATGAAGAAGGAGCCGTCATCGGAGCCACTGACGATGTACTGGCCTTTGCTGGGGAGAGAAATGAAACCAGATCCCCTCAATACACCGACGCATTGGGACAACAAACACCCACATCACCTGGTTTATGCTTCATGTGCTTTGTAAAGCAATGACAAGCAAACGTTGAGAGATAATGCAAAAGAAACAAATGAAGCACAAGCAGTTTAAAAGTGCTTGTTTGCCTTTTGATCTCTTCAAATATTTGCATCTAAAGAAAACCACTGGAAGCTGTTCTGGTCTGATTTGCAGGAACAACAAACATACATGTCATCAGTGAGTTCACCCACTTTATCCGACCAGCACTGCGAGTGTCTAATTTCTGCCACAATGGAACAGGATTATAGGAGCTTGTCTATAATCATCTGAAGCATGCTGTGGCTGTCTACATAGTCATTACTATGAAAAGGCCAGTTGTGTTACAAAGCTAATGACTGCCCCCTGGTGAAGCCACAGCAGACTGACAGTGAGATCGACTCACCTCCCGAAGAAGTTGGCTTCTTTGATGTCAGTCGTGGTGTTGCAGTGACCACAGTATCTGTGCTTGTAGTCAAAGCTGCGCTCTCTCAACACCAACTCGTCCTCGGGAATGGACTCCTTCCGGTTGATTGAGTGGAATCGAATGGAGCTGTTGGACTTCTTATCTTCACCTGCTGAAAAGTAAGAACATTTAGAACAACATACATACTTTTTACACATGATGCAACCATTTCTAAAAAATACAGAAAGTTTAAATCAAACTTTCCCTCATATAAACTTTGGAATAATCTGCAGCATTAAAAGGCAGGTCAGCCCTCATGTCAAGATGTGTGTGTGTAAACTTCTAATAAAAGCAACTGTGAGCCACTGAAGTGTGTTTTCGCTCTTTCCCACCTGATTCTGTCTTGGAGAAAAGAGCGGCCTTGATGTCTTTATCCAAGGCATCACAGGCGCTGCTGTGCGCCTGCTCAGGAAACTTCCCTTTGAAATCATCCAGACACTCCAGAGCCTCGGCCACGTACTTCAGCTCGAACAGACATCGCGCCAGTCTGAAATGTGCCTTCAGATGGCCGGGGTTTAGATTCAGAGCTTTCAGACAATCCCTGAGGGCATCGTAATGGTCTCCGTCCCTGAAAATCACACACACAACAGCCCGATATCTTCTGAAAAAACCTCAAGAAACATCACGAATCCCCCCCCCTTGTACAATCCCAGTCACACCTACCACTTGCGTTTCATGTAAGCTGCAGCGCGGTTTCCATACAACATGGCATTGCAGCTGGCCTGGTGAATGCCGAGACTATACAACTCAATAGCCTGTGTCCACTGCTGCCGTGCAAATGCATCGTTAGCTTGTTGTTTTATCCTTTCCAAGTGAGGAGGGAGCTCAGTGGAACTAAAATCAGAGGAAAGCAAGATTAAACATGCTTCTTTTCACATCCTCACAATTCACATTCACTGCTGATGAGCTGATGGACAAAGTGGAGCAAAGGGCAGCGTGTGAGCGACATTATCTTTCACAGAAGGATAAAAAAGAATAATGTGGAGCATTACCTAGAGTGCAATTTATTCCCAGCATAGTGTATATGGCTGGTTGAAAGATGAATTCCATTGGAGACGCCATTTGTTGTCTTTCCATTCTGAACTTCACCTAAAGAAAAAAAAAGAGTTTCAGAATAGTTCCTAAAAAGATGTATAATCAGGTTTGGTTGTTTCAACCAGTAGATGCCAATACAGACAGCATGGAACTACCTGTCGACGACTGGCATTTCTTTGGAAGCAAGAAAGTATATGGCCTCTGTTTAAAGGTCAAGTCAAACAGATACACCTGCAAGAACAGACAACAAAAAGCAGCACATCAAAAACATGAGCATCAATAGGCAAAAGGTTCGATGTCACTGTGACTCCTCCATCATTGCTCGTTAGTTTGATGAAATCTTACCTGTTCTCCACCCATGTTAACAAGCAGCTCGGTGCCATCTGGGCTGAACGTGACATAGGTCGCCACCAGCACCCGAAGGCGGTTATTGTAGTCTGGGAGTTTCACAGGCAGGTGACCTAAAGCATTCAAACAGACAGCGATGTCAACATCCCTGCAGTCCGCTAGTTTCCTGCAGTGGCAGCGACCCCTCAGCCAATACACCACATACACACCTGCAACATAATACTGCCCTGCTCCGTCTGGGATCGGCTTCTGCCGCTCACAGAATGTGTGCACGGCTGCTGATGAGCTCTGGCTCGCAGATTTCCTGTGTGAACAAAAACGTGTCAAGAAGCTTTATACTCCTCATTGTTGCTGTTTTACCACAATTGATTGGAGAACTATCGCAGCAGCAAGACATCATAAAGCCAACTGACCTGTAATTGTGAATCATCCTGATGTCGTAGAGACGAACAAAAGGCCCGTTCGCTCCCACGGCCAGGTAGTTGTTGTCTCGCGGGTTGACCGCGAGACACTTGGCCTCAACCAGCTGACCACAGAACTCCGTCAGGTCGATCAGCACCTCAGAGTGCTTACTGCTCTCCCTCAGGTCGTACTGTCTGTGGAGACCAGGGTGAGACGTCAACAATTTTAGCCTGCAGCACATCTGCTCATGGAGAAATCTCTGGAACTTGAATTCAGCTGCAGCCCTGACCGGATGATGCCATCCTCTGCAGCGCTCCAAAAGGTGTTGGGCCACATGGGTGCTGTAGCAATGCGTTTGACTCTGTTAGTATGATCAGAAAACATATGGATGGTTTCCTTCACTGTCAGGTCATGCACATGGACCTTCGTGTCAGCGGCGCCAGTCACCAAGATCCTGTCTCCAGAGTGAGGGAGGAACTATGACGAGAGACAGGAGGACAGGAGAGAGACGGCACAGAGTTACACTACTAGTTCTCTCTGCTCACTCAATTAATGCAACCACAATAACACACACTGTAACCTTGTTAGCATCACTTTCCAGTACCTGTTTTTGAATTCAATGGGTGAATTACACATTTCTAACACAAATAAAGCTTCACTTTTACTGTAATACTGCCAAAGTGATACCATAACTACATCATTGTGTATTTATATGTGATATATATCACAACATAGGCAGTGGTAATCATGTCAGCTTTCTAGGCCCATCCTGCACCTCCCTTCTTCAATCAGTCAGCCTCACCTTTACAGAGAATATGTTTGCTGCATGGCCTGTGTGCATAGTTGTTAGTTTCTTGTGCCTGAATGGATCCCAGATGATGGCATGTTGATCATCTGAGCCTGAAGCCAGCAAACTGAACACGAACACAAACAACAGGACAAATAGAAAAGACATGTTGGGGCCATTCACTGCTAATGTCTCACAATGGCAGTAACAAGCTGGACTGTGCGATCTATGAGGATCAGAGACTGTTTAGTCGTTCAATCAGATAGGTTTCTTCCATTGAGGAGTAGCTTGTAGGTGCTATGTAGATGAAAGCTCACTGAACCTACAGTTTTATCTCCGCCATTGGAAAGCAACACACAGAATAGACCCACATTGACAACAGCATTACTGATTCAATCAGGGAAAACAAGCCGGTGAGAAGCAACATAGATAACAGGACAAACA
>JAUESF010000008.1:10234275-10253057 GCA_032274765.1 Malacoctenus tetranemus | reverse complement strand
CCACATTGACAACAGCATTACTGATTCAATCAGGGAAAACAAGCCGGTGAGAAGCAACATAGATAACAGGACAAACATCCTTAAGGAGGCTGTTCAAATGGTAGGAGAGGCAACACCTCACTAGAACTCTGTATGTTGATTGCATTTACCACACAAGGAAGCCTCCACAGTACAGCGACATGATGTATTTATATAGACGAGATGAGTGACAGTCGTGCAACTCAAACATGAGATAGACTTACTCTCCTCGCTCGTTCCATTCCAGACAGTTCACGCAGCCTGTGTGGCCCTAATAAAAAGAGGTTTCAGACGACACACGGTCAGGACAGAGACCAAACACCAGTGTCAGGTCATGCTTTCTGTCTTCTTCTGTAAGCTGTGAATCACCTGAAGCTCAGCATCCAGACCCAGTCTCTTGATGAAGGGGTCGGTCACATGGTAAGACCTCTGGAAGCCTGATGCTCTCTTGTCCTGGACACGTCAATAAACATCCCGGTCAGACTTACACACACGAGGACTGGCTGGGAGATCACATCTGCACATGAGGCTTCTGGGCCCTGGTGTCATCCAGGTCATGCACTGGCATTTGTTTGCTCACCCTGATCTGCCTGTGCAGGATATCTCTGGTGATGTTGACAGTCGCCATGGCCTCACTGCGAAAACACAAATTAGGTTGTGGGCTTGAGGTGTCGCGGGGTCAAAGCTCTGACGACATTTACTCCTTTTTCCCTGTGGCTGAGCTGCAAGCACGTGAGAAACGCTGTTAGTAGATATGGAGGCGAGGCAGATGATAGGTCAGTGTTAGTAAAATACATGCAAAAAGCTGGGGAGGCATTTGAATTCTTCTTCACCGAAACTCTGGTTTTTAACAACATTCAGAGGCATGAGCTGCTCTCCAGTCTGCTCAGTGCAGAGCCACAGGCAGGCAGGCAGGCAGACAGGGCTTTCTCCCGTCAACTAACACCAGGCAGGCGAATTCATTAGCTAACAGGCTAATGATAGCGCCGCGGCTCTGCGAGTGTCACTGCAGCGATGCGCAGTTTTAGCCCCACGCTGACACTTATTTACACGTTTCAGCGCCTTCAGTGCCCCGGACCCGCTCGCCGCTTCTGCAACGGGCCTAACGGGAGACCTGCCGTTCACCAAGTAGCTGCCGTTAGCGTCCTGCCGTTGGCTCGCTAGCTAAACAAAACGTCTACTTCGTGCAGCCTTAACGTTTGCAAAGCTTCGATTGGGATCTACGACAGTCGAATCAACCTCACCGCTTTCCTGCAGGTGAAAAGACTCCTGTCAAGAATTGTCCATTTAGGAAAAGTCATCGGCTAGTCTCGGTGTGAGTTTGTTGACAGGATTGTCGCTAAATCCTTCTCTGACTTGAACACAACCCTCCTCCCTCTGGACATCATCACGCAACTTTGTCCTGCTCGAACACAATCCTCACTTCCGGACTCAATCTCGTTTCACAATAAAAGCATCTCGTATCAACAACGGAATTTCATAGGAGAAGCACATAATATAATAATTAAACGTTGTTAAATGATTTTTGCAATGGAAAGTGGCCATTTATATCCCCCACTAACAAAAAGCGACTAAAAATGAACAATGTTTGAAAAGTGTCAAGTGACAAAATTATATTATTTCATTCGAGGGACTGTGATGCCATAAACGTTCAAAAAGCACTTACCAAACGTTTACTTTTGCAGTGCTTTGAACTGTTGTTACAATCATTTACACTTTCGATTAGGACTGAAAAGGTGATTTCGCGTTCAGGAATATTGCAGGTTAAATCAACACCAGATGAGCAAAGAATGTGTGTAATTTTGCCTCGTCAGCAAAGAGCCTGAAGGCTTTCTGTGCTTCTCACAGAGGAATACATGAAGGAGCTGTTTGACACAGGAGGGATAGAAAATCTATTCGGACAAAACTGACATGGTAAGTCTGCTGAAGCAAATCCAAGGTCTGACTTGAACTGAACTGTGGAAACACTGAAACACTTCAGAACAGTGTCCTCATTGTAAGGTATGCGGATATGAATAATGTATATATAGGCCTATTCAACACAGCAATTTAATCAACCAAATATCTATGCTATCTCGCCTTAAGCAAGAAGGGCTGCAAAGTCAATGGAGGGTTATTCATCACTACTCTCTTAAGAAAGCAGATACAGAAGATACAGGAACTGTGTGAAAGTATTTTTAGAAACGATATATATATTGTTGTCATAGTGTGTAACAGTTCAAAAGTGTAATAGTCCTAAATGCAACATGATGATAGCATTTGTGATGCTTTTACTTTATTTAAAATACTTCTCTGTCTACCAGAGACAACATAAACAGTGAGTCTAAGGATGAAAAAAAATCCCCAAATCACAAAAGTGTCAGACGTTCGGGAGATAGGTAGGCTATAGCAACGGAAATGATTATAAATTCACAATTAACTCACTAATAGATATTTTACCCCAAAATGGCAGAGTTTGCCATATAACTGGTTATTGTAATTCACCCCCTCTGCGATAACCCCCCCCCCCAACATTCACATTATTTGTATTTTTGCTCTGAATAGAGTTCCTCGCCATCTTTCCTTGCACGTATCTGGGTTATTTGCCTTTCAGTGCGTCTTTAATCGGTTTGTTTGTTTTGTGTTATTGTATCACCGAGGGTCAGATGACAGAAAATAATCCAATCTTCTTTTACGTTGCATCAAACACAAAAGTTCAAGAAAAGTGTTTCATGTTTTGCTTCAGGCTGTGGATTGTAATTTTAACTTCAGCCGATGTTTGAGCTGTCCACAGAGGAAATACTTGAACTGGTTTTTCAAATGACTGCGGTCTCCTCTGTTTCATCGGGCGGCGCTGTAGAACTAAACAAGCAACCACCGTGTAGTCTGTGGGTCGGCTGCCATCAGAGTGGATCAGTTGGCTAGCGGAACAACGGCGGCAGCAGTAGCGGATGGTACGGATTCGGCTTCAGTTACGAGACTGAAACCGTGATTTTAAACTGCGTCCAATGTTTTTGTGAAGCTAAAGGTAAAGTAATTGTTTCTTTCAGCTCCGAAAACCCGATTCGTGTACAACTACGTTGGTGGAAACGCGAACAAGAGCGTGTAACGTTTATGTGGACTGAAGTAGCTCAAAGCAACATTGTGTTAGCTCTTAGCTAGCTTGTTCGACGAGAACAGATTTGTCATGGATTAGCTAAAATGGTAAACGGTGCAGCACAGGGGAGGAGAGGTGAAGGCTGCTTGTTACAAATGATGAAGACATCCATGTAAAACACTCCGGACGTGAAACAGACGAGCTGCTGCATGTCGCAACTGCTAAACGTCTTAAGACGAATGCAGGGTTAGTCGTGCTTTTGGCTCGTTAACGAGTCATTTCCTCTGTGAATTAGCCGGTTGAAGAGGATTAGTTTCAAGCAGCGCTGCATCTTATCCTGCCATGTGTGTCCTTCAGTAGTCTTTGTGTTCGTTCGCATAATGATGTACGACTCCCCGAAGCCTCTTCTGGGTCTTCACGTTTGTGAAAGATATTATGTAACGGTTGGACATGTGCTCATGTTGTTATTTTTGCTGGTACCAAGATAAGTCTGTCGTGGTTGTTGAGAGGCAGATGAATTTGATAGGTGAGCGAATCAGTCAATAGGCAGCAGCTGCTGAGTCCTTGGCCATGACCGTCCACTTCATAGTATATTGTGCAAGAAAGTGGGCTTTGTTTCATGGCAGTCTCCGTCCCTGAGCGAACCTCTCGGCCTTTTCCCATTGTTTTCTGGTCGTAAATATAGTCTCAGTACGTATTGCTTGCTATTTATTACTCTATGAAGTTTTCTAGAGACACGTTAAACCACCACGTGTTACTTTAGGATATTTCAATCTTTTTTTCACACGACTCTTTATTTGTGTCTGGCAATAAATATGTTAGATCAGCTAAGCCATGTTTAGTCATTATGAACCACTGCACATCATACACACCAACGTTGGTTAGGAGTAGCATACCAGTTGCCGGAGGCAGCAAGTTCCACAGCTCACGAGCTTAAAACCAGAAAGCAGTCTCACCAGTTCCAAGCAAGACATGTTCACGTGACCTTTGTGATCTTCCTGGTACATAAAATGACAAATAAACGGATTTCACTTGTTTACCTTGATTGGGTAATTTAGTTATATAAGTTCGTAAATGATCAATTGCCTAAATGTTTGGTTATGTCCTTTTTGAACAGACAGACCCTGGAGTTGTTTAACCCCAACCTGTTTCATACAATTCGACATGTCCTCATTCCTTCCAGGTAACATCCTCTTGTGTGGAATGACCACCTCTCAAAGATACATTCGAACCAAACCAGCAGGTAAGTTCATACTATTATGTCAAAAAACATAAACTGCGTCTGTCCCACGTGTAATGACGTGCCACTCTGATGCTATTGTCCCTTTTCACAAATATACATTAGCTGGATTTGCTGACATGGAGTGGCAGACACCAGCTGTGTCAGAAAAGTTCCAAAGCCGTTTTGGCCGCCGGCCTGGAACATCGGACAGTGGGGACACTGGTCTTGGCACCTCAGCATCTGACAGCACAGAAGGTGACGACTTACGCTTGTTCTTTTTCTGCTTGCGGCCTGTGTTGCGTAACACTGTTTTGATGACTGTCAGCGACGAACCATCTGAATGGTTTATATGGGAATAACCTTTTGAACATGGTGCATGTGTTTCTCTGTGTGTTCTGTGTGGTGGACAGCAAGCTGGGATGGGTGGTGCTTGTTTCCACAGGAAACACTGAAATAATACCTTTAAACAGCTATCAGATGTGCATCAGGCACTGTAGGCTTTCAGATGCACCAAACATGGACAGCCTGCCAGGAAACTCTATTGATTTTGCAGAAATATTGGTGACATCATGATGCTGCCAGAGTGCTCACACCTCTCAGTGTCCCAGTGCACCAAAACACAGAAATTTGTTTGTGCAGTGTTTTTGCATTGATGATAGTCTGCTTGACAGTTTCTGCTCCTCACTTACTCTTTCTATGTCTTTAAGTGTTGAGACAGCCTTTTAGCAAACTTGCTATATACATGCATTTTAAATCTTTCCAGGAACCTGTAGCACTCGCTCAGGGCCAAGTGTTGTCTTACAATCTCTAAAAGTGTCAGTCACAGTGCTTAGGGCTGGTAAGGCAACATTGCTTGAAGGATTGGAGCTGTATTCAAATCAATTGTGGCCGAGCTTGTAATCTGATACCATATTGTTTGGCTTGCCTGATTCCATTTAACACGGGCCTGTTCATGTGCTGTCTGGTGTGTTTCTTTTATTAGATCTTTTTTGGAGCCGTTGAGCAGAGCTCAGTGTAGGGGTGAACCTACTCCCACTGCTAGATATGAACCATGTCTTGACAACCGTGCCTAGCAACAAGTTTAACCAGAATACTGGTTTGTGTGGACAACGCTGAAGTGTTGAATTAATCACCTTCAGTTTAACAGTGATTTACAGAGTACAGAAGAACAAATGCATGTGCACTGGTACATTTCTTAAGTACAGGAATGTCTGTTGAGCAAACCTCTAGAAAATGTTCTCCTGAGAGTAGTTTAGACTTGTTCAAGCCAGTCATGTAACTGCAGCCTTGAGGCTTCTTTCAGATTTGAAGTCTTGAAGAAATGTGGATGCTGTCTTTCTACAATATGATGATGGACCATGATTATTATTATTTAGCTCAGTGATTGCACAGTGGTTGTAGATTGAAGTTGTGGTTCGTGTAGGGAGGGACTAAATATCCCATTCAGGGTATGACTTTGGATATTCACATGTGATGTGTGTTACTGTGGGAGGAGGCAAGGTGCTTAAATAAGCGGCACCCACAGATTGCTCTGTAACTTGAGAGGTGGGCTATAAATACCCCTAACCTTTCCTGTGTGTGCCTGTTTGTATGCGTTTGCTCAGAACTCGGTACAGGCTGGTTTGGTTCTGTGAGGACAATATATCTGGGCATGGTCCTGCCTGCTGCGCAGCTGTCAGTCTTCACTTCAGAGATTGTTTCATGCCTCCCGGAAATGCAGGAGACGTTTCTCGGTTTTGATTTAAAAGTCTGTGCAGCTACATTTACTTTAATTCAGCTTTAGAAAAAATGCCCCAGCTAATTGGTCTGCTGTGTTCGAGTAACTGCCTGGATTCCCGACTCCAACAGGTCTCTCAGGTTTGTAACAGCTAAAAACGGTTATGTAACTTGTTTTGAAGCTGGTGGTGATGTTTGGGGGTTGCTTGCAGTGATGTTGCCGTCTTCCTGCATGTTTCTTGAGCATTTGCGATCGCTAAGGTTTCCTAAGAAGGGTGCATTTTTGTGGTTACCTCATGTGAGTAGTTTGGGTGGTGTGCTGTAGCAGAATCTGGGAGGGACCAAAGTGGAAGTTGTGAACACTGTACTTTTTAGATCATGTTATACAGAGATTTCATTTTGTACATTGGCAGGTGTCTAAAATAATCCTATTCCCTGAGTTGAGTCAGTCGGAGCCAGTTAATTCTGTTTGGTGTGACACCTCATCATCAAAGTAGGCCACCCATAAACCCTCCATCTACTTTACACTGACTGAAAATAGATAAAATGGCTTGGAGGAGTGCTCTAGATATTCCGCTATGATTTAGCAACACATTATTTATTAAAATTGCATATAATGAATTTTGTAATGACACTGTTTTTTCACTCTCTACAGATTTCTGCAGTTCCAGCAGTAGCCCCTCTTTCCAGCCCATCCGCAGTCAGATCCCAATACCAACTGCACATGTCATGCCATCCACGGCCGGAGCCCCGGCCTCAAAGCCCCTGTCCTGTGTCCAGGAGGACTCGCCCTCCTCAGCCGAGGGTCACAGGTCCTCTTCTGGCTCCAGAACCCCCAGCGGCACCACGTCAAAGTCTTCCTCCTTATCCAAATCAGCATCTTCACCCAACTTGGATGCTCAGGCTGGTGTGGGAGGTGATCCTGTCGGTCCCAAGCCAGACTGCCTGAGCCGCTACCGCAGTCTTGTCAATGGCTTGGACCACTCCCTTTTTCCTCCAGATTATACACGTGTGGAGGAGGGCCAGCGGTTTGACACTCCTGCTGTGGAACCCACGCTAAATCAGTCAGCACTGTTGGGGGGGTTATGTCCTGATGTAAGACTCAGATTACAGACGACCGGGATGAGAGACATCCCAGACTGTGTGTCTGAGGCCTACAGAGGTGGAATGGAGCACAGCTATAAGGTTCTGCCTGAAGCTCGGCCTGCCATTCCTGGCACAGCAGAAGCCTCTAGTCAGAGGAGTGGTCAGCCTGGTGCAGCCGGATCTGCTGGAGCTTACTCGAGCCCTCTCAGCCTGCAGACACAGGCCCTGCTGAGGGACCACGCAACCTCCAAGAGTTACGAGCCGCTGCGGCAGGACCGATGTAGTGAACTTTCTAGCTGGCAGCAGCAGCAACATAAGCAGCAGCTGGAGAGTTTACGCCTACAAGTCGAACAAATGCAGGTAAGAATTTATTCTAAAGAAGCATTTTATTCTTTTGTGGTCTGAGAAACATAAACTTGCACATGTGGATTGTCAATTAAAAAGAAAAACTACTATGACTTTTTAAGTCATACTACAGTGACTAGCCTTTGTGTTGCCGCTGACGAGCTTTACTTCTGCTTAGTTGCAGTACTTTTTTTTGGCCCTTGTGAAGATTTCAGTTAGAAAATTTTGTGAGTGGAAATATTTCATTTGAAGACCAATCGAGTTGACATGTGGGCCAGTCGGTCATGTGCGCTGGCGAGCAGTTGTGTTCCCGTGCACATACTAGATATAGGTCAGCTCGGGCGCAATAATGCTCCAGTAAAAGGCCTGAAGGCAAGATGATGCCTTGTCCTATTTTAAAGCATTAACTGTCCCACCAATCAGCTTTCCTGTCAGTTACATTTCATTACGCAGTAAAAACAGAAAATCCTGTGTTTCCTAACGATTGTCTACTTGTCATAGTTCCTTTTTGCGTTTTGTCAAATTGGTAAAAAAAAAAAAAGGTTGATTAAGAGCTCTCAGCCTTTCCTGCTGTTTCCTGCTGCGCTTTCACTTGTTTGATGGCAGATGCTGACTCAATGTTGCTCAAGTGTGACCAGTTTGCAGTTTCACATGCTGTGTGTTAACACTCCACGTTAAATGTTGTCATTGCAACATAGTGTGAAAGGGTTAGAGTTAGAGAAAGCGAACAGTTTGTTCCGAAGCCAAATGTGATGTTAGTTTTTAAAAAATGGTGCTCATTTTGAAAATGCAGTCAATTGAAAATTGTTCCTAAAGTTGTGATTGAGCTGCAGCATGCACTCATTCAGAGCTCCAGTGTAGTTCTCACTTCTTGTATTGATTTATTTTAAGTGAGCATGTTGTCTGAGCCGACTGCAGTGAGTGTTACAGAGTGCTTGTGAGATTAGATAATAAATCCTATCAAATTGGATCAGCAATTTTCCTACTTTGATTGACTGATCATCTGTTCTTTGTGAAATATAAAGAGTAGATGTTTGTTGTTTGTCAGTTCCATGAAAATTAAATTGTCAGGGAAGCCAAGACTAGTAATTTATGAGCTGTTAACAATTTATTTTGTACTTTGTACTATATATAGTTTTGTTGCCATCAACACATATCACATGTGCCGTCTAAGGTTTGGTGGTGGAGACCTGATGCTGGCTTGTTTGTTTGAATCACGTGTCAACAGAGGGAGGTTTCAGAAATACATTATTATCAAAAAACGGATTCATTTATTGCAAACATGCTTTGGTTTGCTGTTTTCACTGCATTGCAAAGCTGTGTCGCCTCTGTGGCTTTTTAACAGGATCTTTGTCATTTCTGTTGTAGATGATGAGTGCAGGAGTCAGTCAGTACCCGTCATTGTATTCAACTCCAGTTCACTCAGAATCTGGGAAGTGGGATGCTCTGGTCAAAGCCAGCGAGAGTCTGTTGAAAGAGAAGGAACTGATCATTGAGAGGTGAGTGTTCCTCATACTTCTCAAACATTTTGTATTCCTTTGCTTTCAATAACAATGACACGCTGTGAACCTTAACAGAAGAGTTTTTTTTCCCCAACTTAATATTGACAAAATTTGCATGGTGCTTCAACAAAACTGTTACTTCAACTGCTCCACTTATTGTACTAATGGTTTGACCTCATCTTATGCAGGCAAAAGCAGCACATGACTCAGTTGGAACAGCGTTTGAGGGAAAGTGAGCTTCAAGTCCACGGTGCTCTCATTGGTCGAGGTGCTTCATATGGCGATATGTGTATGCTGCGTCTGCAGGTCAGTGAAAACCAAAAGGAGCAGGACACAATTCATTCCAGATCCAGAAAATGTCAACAACTTTGGTGACATGTGTTGGTGTTGCAGGAAGCTCAGAGGGAGAATGCATTTCTGAGGGCCCAGTTTACTGAGCGCACTGACTGTGCTGCCCTGGAGAAAGCCGAGGCAGAGCGCAGACTGGGAGCAGTGGAGGCCGAGACCAGACGACTAACTGACAGTCTGAAGGAAGCCTGCGAGAGACACTCAGAAGAGATGAAGAAACAGGAAGAGAGGGTTTGTCAACTCTTTCTCCTCCATTTGTCTTTAAGACTACTGGCTCATTTTCACTGAGCAATGTGAAAGAAGTTGAGAGTTACTGGTCACGTTTGTTTGCTTTAATGGTTTGTTTTTAGGTCAGGTTTTCTTGCTCACTGTCAACAGCTGTCAAGTCTTTATGCAAAGTGTTTCTCAATGTGTTCATGTTGACATGTGCAGATCCGCAGTCGGGACAAACACATCAACAACCTCAAGAAGAAATGTCAGAAGGAGGCAGAGCTGAAGCGAGAGAACCAGCAGCGCATTGAAACTCTGGAGCGATATCTGGCTGACCTGCCAACGATGGAGGACTACCAGAGTCAAAACAAGCAGGTTCGAATGTTTCTGCAGCCCCTCTCCTCCTTTTGGCTGGTCCACTTCTACTTGGGTGACTCATTGAATCTTATTGTTTGTGACTTTTCTCTTTCAGCTCCTAGAAGCTGAACAGCAAGCAGCACAGCTCCAAGATAAAGTCAGTGAACTGGAAGCATCTGTGGAGACGGCACGGTCCCAGCTACGGGAAAAAGACGCCCATCTGGAGGAGCAGAAACGCAGGGAGAGAGATCTCCTCACCACCATCACAGAGTATGTGCTCGGACTCTGCTATCTTCTTTGCTGGCATGTTCGCTCTTCACACTGTCTTTGCACAAAGAGACAGTAACAACTCTGCATAATGAGTGCTCTGTGTTTTTATTTTTGTTTTCATCAGTATGCAGCAGCGTGTGCAGCAGGGCCTCGAGGATGGAGCCAGACTCCCTTCTCTGGACATAGAGAAACTTAGAGTGGAGAATAACTCATTGAGAGAAGAGCAGCAGAGACTCAAAAAGGTTGGTTGTTGGTTGTTCTCTTGGCGCTCTGTTTGAAACAGATGGTATCTTTTCAAATTGACCTTTAGACCACTATTAAAAGGGCGCAACAAAGACTACCAGTTTGTCAAGTTGCTGTGATTTGTATTCTAAATGGAAGTTTCACACTTTAATGTCCTCAAATAACTTCAGCTTAAATGACCTGATGTATTGATTTTAGAGAAAGTGTTACGAGCTGAGGTCACGACAAACAGGATTGTTTGGGAAGTTATGCAAAGTACCTCGTGTTCACAGGGCACTTAGACTATTGCAGATAAGCGAGTACAGTATTGTAGAAATATCTCTTTGCACTTTTCAGCAAGAGGATTAATTCAAGAAGTTACTGTTTCAAACTTCAATACTTTTCTTCACAGGTCATTGAGAAGCAACACCGAATAATGGAACAACTTGGCTCCCAGATCCAGGTGTGTGTCTCATCACAGTAAATCTAAATCATAGTCTTGTTGTTCATGTTGTTGTTGATAACCTGTATGAGTCATTTGTGTTTTGCCTGCAGGCTCTGGAGGAGCAGATATCTCAGGAAGAGAGCAGCTCTCAGGCACTCAGAGAGGAGGTGTTGTCTAAAGAGCAAAATGTGCTGGAGCTCCACACAGCGATGAAAGAGGTGAGATGCACGAACATTCTATTTCTCGATGCGCTGCAGCCTGACTGCAGAATTCCTGACCTCATCGCTCTTCCTCGTGTCGTAGCTTTCGGCCCAGAACCAGGAGCTGATGGAGCACAATTTGACGCTCCAGGAGCAGATGAGTGACCCCGAGCAGAGGAGCACTGACCAGGCCACCTCCCATGTGCAGCCGACCGGCGCTCATCTAACGCAAAGGCTACACGCCGAGATCGCTTCCTGCCTCAGTGACCTGCGCTCGCTCTGCAGCATTCTGACCCAGAGAGCTCAGGGACAAGACCCCAACCTCTCCCTGCTGCTTGGTCTCAGTTGTAAGTTCTGCCGAATGTTTCTCCCAACAAATTGAGAAATTTCAGAAGTGGAAGATGTACTGATTCTATTCTTCTTGTAGCTCCTCCAGCTGTGGCAGAACAAGGCGAGGACTGGATGAACCCCGAGGTACTTCAGAAGAAGCTGGTCGAAGCCCAGCAGCTTCGCCGCGACGTTGAGGAGCTCCGTAATGTAATACTGGACCGCTACGCGCAAGACATGGGTGAAAACTGCATTACTCAGTAACCTTGACTCTCAGGTGACGGAGGAAAGTCACGGAAGTCTCCCTTCACCTCTGACACGTCTGACGGGCGTGTCCTTCATGCCTCGTGACTGAATGTCAGAACGAGGACTCCATTAAAATCTTCTGAAAACGGGGACAGAGGAAAGCCCAAATGGCTTCGCTCTTACTTCTCTCTACTGACTGAACATCGCGTCACAGGCTGCCTGTAGCTCAGAAGCCCCCCACCCCCCTGGTGAGTTCATCTATTTCAGTCCAAGGGCTAACAGAAAATAACTTACCTCGAATACTTGATGCTTAAGCATTGTGAGAGTGTGTGTGTGCGTGTTTTTGATATTGACAACGTGATGCTGTCAGTTACCAAACAGTCTTATAGTTTTCTGTTCCACTTTGGTGGATAACGTTTTGTGTAGAAGTCCCACATAATTTATTAAAGTTGCTATTTCCCTCTTATGGGGAATTTTTTTTCAACAAGTGGTTGACAATCAACTGGAACTATTTTAACCTTTGCTTCTAACTGTATTTGTGAGGAAATGTTACTAATGCGCCATTATTTGAAATGGTGAGCACTGTAATATTAGGCTGCTGTGAGCTCTAATAGGATCTAACAACGGAGGGTTTAATACCAAATCAGCTTCCTGCACCAACAGGCCTACAACAGTTTTAATACCAAAGAAACTCTGGTCAAAGCAGTCGTGCAAGTCTGTGAATGTCTGCGGACGCTCCCTCCGTGCTGCAGGCGTGGCCCTGAATGAACACCACCATGTGCCTTTGTGTCACGCTTGCAACTCCAATGCTAATTCATGTCAGACCGACCACAAAGGGCTGTCTGCAGCGGACTCTTCCAATACCACCTTTCTCTCAGCGTAACAACCAGTAGGATAGTCAATACATTCCCTGACTCTGAATGTAGGAGGACATGTCACACAGCCTGCGGAGGCTCTGACATACTGTTTGTTCCCGGTAGATGAAAGAGGAGGCTCTTTATTTAGTCTGGACGTTCTGTGTAGGGTTTGCTCTGTGTAGAGTTCAATTCATATTGATAGTCGTTAACTTGCATTTGACTGAGAGGAAAACTCGTTCTTGTATGTCTGAGAAACAGTGTTAATCTTCAGTATTTTATTTCTGTTTTGTTTGCATTGACAACTCATTGTGAAGGCTTTTCTCTCTAATGTGTTGCTGTTTTAATCTGCTGAGGTGTTTGAGCAAACTTCACAATGTGTAAAGGTCCCATGAAGTGACTTCTAGACTGTAACGTTTTCTCCTGTGGTCGATGTGTCCGGGTGACTGTCTTCAAGTGTTTTAATCCCATGTTGTGGTGATTTTAAAAAAGCAAAAAAAACCCAGGGTTGGCTGGCTCATCCCTGCATCACACATAAAAGTGAACTGAAAGGAGTTTTTATATTTATGCCCTCTGCTGACGAAGCCATTTTAAAAAACAAAAACAAACTAGACACTTTATAGGAAGAAAAAGGGATTTTAACACAGAAATATGCAACAGTTGACAGAACGAGATGAACACATGAACACCCAGGGACAGACAAGCCATCTTTCATTTCGTGGGACCTTTAAACTTTATGTAGCACAAGATTTACCTTTTGGAAAGTCAGGCTCCGCATGCCTTAACATCTCAAATGTTTTTGCAAAAAGGGAAAAAGATGTTTATATTTTCATACTTTTGTCCTTTGTTTGTATTTGCATACTTTAAGAATAAAGATTTTCAACAGTTGGTTTTCTTTTAATTTGCCTCAAAGTCTGTTGTGTTTGGTGCTGAATGCTTTAGATGCAGTGTGAAGAAAGTGGCTGCTCCACCATCAGACGTGTGCAAGTCCTGACCTGATTGTCTTCAGCTGTGATATTTGAGTGATGAATCAAAGCTTCACACTGAGCTGATTGGTTCTATCAGTCACCTTAGATTGACTTCTGTCCCCGATGTTTGCTCAGTGCAAATGAAGTCAGAACATAAAGCTCCACTCAGCTAAGGAAGCAGTGACCATACTCTCTATGTAAAGTTTATTTATTTACTGGGAGATTACTTGACAGGTCAGACATCATGTTTTATCTGTTTATTGACTCGGCCTTAACTCCGACTGTTGCTTCTCTCGCAGCAGCAGAGTAGTGTTTGAAGTCAGCCCGTACGACTGAAGCGTGGAGGCACCGTCGTCGTAGTAATGCTGTGGGTGTGCACTGATGATGTCGTAGCCACGGAGCTCGTCCCCTCTGTTGAAGAGATAAATACATATAAGTGTCGGATAGTTTAAAAAACAGAAGCTGGAGCAGAAAGCCCATTCATAAAACAGGAGGAAGTCCTCTCGCCTGTGTTTATCCAGATACTTCCGCAGGTGATCGACTGTCTCTGTTGAGTGCATCTTCATTATGTAAGTGACGTTTCCATCTTCTGACCTCACTTTGAGGGTGACGATGGTACTGGCAGAGCGCCGGCGGGCAGCGTTGGATGTCTGCGGTCTAGTTGAGATGCAAACGAACCACAACAGATGTCAAACACGAGCTTCAACAGTGTGTACAATGCCTGCAACATTTCCTTCCTGATTGCGTTCAGCCTCGGCTGCTGCTGCAGCCTCACACTGTCTCAAGCTCGCTCTGTGTGCACTGACGTGCCCTATTTTTCAGATCAGCGCCTGCAGTAATCTGGACGATCACTCAATCAGGATCTCCTCAGGTTTTACACTGAATGTGCTGTCCTTGATTTTAGTAATCTTTTTAACCCCTTGAACCCTGTTTTTCCCTTTGTTTTTGTTTACTGTTTTTAATAGGGTTTCGACTGGCTCGCGTCAGTTCATTCAGCTCAAGTTGTTTTGTATTTCAGGGGAGGGCTCTATTTTTAGATCTGCCAAATCCACTCAGAGATTAGCGTGTATTTAAAGCCTCTGAATGAAGCGATCGACTCGTCATCACAACAGCAGTTTGAAGAGACTGACCCAGTTAATTCCACAGCAATAAAACCTGCACCAATTAATGAAAACAAACAATCACAATTTGTTTACCTCTCTGCCACTGCCTGCAGTGCTGGTGTGTCTACGAGGACCACCGAGCTGCTGCTGCTGCTGCTGCTGCTGCTGCTCTGAGGCTTAGATGAACCCTGGTGAGAGCACTCAGTTAATGAACATTGTATCGTTTGTAAAAACACCAGTGAGTCTAATGAGTTAATTCTTGTCAGCGTTCCTGGAATTGATCCAATCAGGCAGGCAGCTTCAAGAGGAGCTGGTGGGCAGCTGTCTGACCAGAGGGGGGGGTGTCCAAACTTCATTATGAGCAGAGTTGCATGCACATGGTAACCTGAACTGATTAGGCTTGAATGTGGGGTCGCCAGCAGGGCCCCGTTGTCCACCTGGCTGCTGGACAGAGCGTGGTGTGCTCCGCCTCCGGACCCCCGCCTCACCTGCACCATCGCCCGCAGAGACTCTCTGATGTCGATCACCCGGCCCTCCTTGACCACCACCTTGGGCAGCTTGTTCAGGAACCGATCCACGGCCGACTTGTGACCTTTGGAGAAGCAAGAAAGCACGGTGACCACAAAGAGGATTCCCACCGCAGGCTGAGAATAGACGAGGCTTACGTAACGGACCGGCCTGCAGGGAGCTGCCGGAGCTCGAGGACTGAGTGGTCCCGCCTCTCACTGCCCGTCCTTCCCCAGGAAACGTGTCCCATGGGAGTTTGAAGATAAACTCCTCGTCCCGTCTGTCATGGACCTGGACAGAAACATTCCTATTGAGACCCAGAAACTCACATCTGCAGATAAGAGGGGGAAAAGAAAGACACACCTCAAAAGGGACACCGTCTGGAAATCTGTCATGGAGCTCCGAGGGAAAGTATCCATCCATCAGGTCTTCCATGCACTGCTGCAACACCCAGCACAAACAGCCTTTAATCCTCAGTAAACTCCCATTTGGGATGTGTACGGTGCAGTTTTAGGGGAACTGACCTGTGTACTCGGCTCCTGATAGGAGCGGAAAGGACCCTCGAACATGAGGATGCCGTTGCTATAGAGACTCAGCTGGATGGGCTTCTTCTGTGCCAGCTGCGCCCCCGTCGCTGTTGTCCGCACAAACGACTCCCCCTCCCCTGCCAGGACGTTCAACTCCCGGATCCTCCGCAGCACGAGGTCAAAGTTCATGTGGAAGTGTCCGTCTGCAGAGAGAAAAAAAAGACGGCCACCACTTCAGGGACGGTTCACCTGCACGGGGAGACTCACGAGACAGCATCCATCACGTTGACCCCACCTCTGGTTCGAGGCTCCGAGTCACTTCTCTGCTCTTCCTCTGGTGAACTGGCACTGTTGCCTTCCTCTCCCACCCAGACCAAACCATAGTCACTCAGAAAGTTCTGCAACATGAATAAAAGGTTCAGCTAAAACGTCAAAATCAGTGAAACCAGCCACATGCTTCATCTCACCTCCATTTCCTGCACTTGCATTTGCAGCTGTTGGCACTTTCTTTCCAGCTCCTCTCTGTCACTCAGGCCGTGTTTGCTCCCTGTGCAAATACACCGCTTTAACAGCGTTCATTGAAAACCTTTATCTCCCTGAGGTTTGCTGGTGATAAACGTTGAGTACCTGGCCCCACTTGATTCTTCAGCTTTCCCTCAAGCGCTGAAATCTTTTGATCCTTCCAGGCGAGAGGAGCAAAACACAAAGTGAGAGTTTGAAAGGTTTGACAGGTTTCGGGCGTGTTCCGGTTCGTCAGAGCGAGCGCTCACCCTGCGCTCCAGCTCCTGCGTCTGGCTCTTCACTGTGTTCTCCAGCAGGGTCACTCGCTGCATCATGACGGACATGAGCTCCAAGTCGCTCGGAGGAGCACCTTTAAATTTTAACACCAATCAATCTCTTGGAATTAGATTGGCATGGTGAGATTAACAACAGTGCACGTGTTCAGGTTTTATCAGCGTGGGAAAATTGGATGTTTCACCTTTTTTCCGTGGAAACTTGGAAGCTGCGGATGCGTCATTGGCAGAAGCATCAGACGATGGTTTCTGTTCATCAGCAACCAAAGCTGCCTGGAACTCTGAAGTTGAAGACACAAACTGGGTGAAACAAAGAGCATGTTTGGACAGGCGGGGACTCCTGCAGGCTACAGACATCAGTTTCAAACCACTCATGGACTATTGGGTTTGTTCACTGATTGTTTTCTGCAGCTTTACACTTGTTAGTCAGACATTTCTGCATAGCTTTCCTCCAACTCACCGTTAGTAGAGAATCACGGCACAATTCAACATCTTGCACACAGAACGTAGAAACTCCACCGAGGCAAAAAGATGATCCTCAATCGAAAAGCTATGTCGTTTGTTACTGATGTCATTTAAATGTTTATGTGTTTTTTTGCAGAACAACTCTGTAAAAACAGCAAACCAATGCAACCCACCTCATACCAGTAACCATACATTGATATGTATCAGCTTGTACATTTTTCTGCATGAAATGTTTTTACAGATTTTCAAAGTTTCTCTGTGTTTGTACTTTGGTAAAAGTCAGAGTTGTGCGTCTTGTTGCACCGCAGCGTCTCGCTGCTGGGTGGGAGCTGATCTTACCCCTCATCATGTTCCTCCTGAAGGGCACTTTTGGCTCGTCCCTGCAGGTCAAACACACTCGGATTTACTTTTCGGTAAACAATAACGCGTCAGACCGAGTTTCAGGTGGCAGCATGCAGGTAATCGCCCACCTGTGCTGGCCTGTCAGCGGGGCGCGCTTGGTCTTCCTCAGCATGGACAGAGGCGAGCTCATGGTGTCTGAGTCAGACTTTCCCAGGCGGTGATCCTGAAGGCTCCGCTCGCTTCACAGGGAGTTCCCGTGTTTCCAGTGTGTTTGGCGTCGGTTGCCATGAGCAACGTGAGGCGGTCTGCTGTGATGGGAGCGGGAAGCTGCGGGGGTCCCGCTTCATCCACAAGAGGTCGCTGTTCCTGCCTTCAATGGCATGAATCTTAAACTGTTTATCTTTCTAAGAGTGTTTCACCTTCTGCTAATATGGAAAAGTTGAAACGTGTTTTCGACAGTCTACAAAATCAAACAACACTATTAGAAAAATAGACAAAACTGCTGCAGACAGGATAGTGTCTGTCTGTCCTGTGATGGACTGAGGACAGACACAGACACTCCTGTGTCCCCTGACCTTTAATGAGGAGGCAGTCTGGATGAATTAATGGTTGAATGAATGAATGAACTAAATAGTGGACAAATATTTCTGAAGTCTTTTTTTACACAAGTGAAATACAATATGACAGTGAACAGTCACTCTGGATGATCACATATACACTAATATACACAGTCATTTTGAGCCCATTGGATTGTGTTTTTGTTTGTTATTTCTGTGTTTGTTTGTTTTTCTATAGGTTGTTTTGTGGGCTTGTTGCGCTGCTTTTCTACCTCATTGTGCTGTGACTATATGACAATAAAAGCTCTATTTTCAGTTTATCACTGCAACAAAACATCAAATTACTCGTAAATTGGACCAGACGTGACCTAACGTGTGAGCTGTGCCTGATGCACTCTGATGCTCCTCAGACTTTGCTCTGTCTGCCTCCGGGTCCTCGTCCTTCATGACCTGGATCAGGTGTGAAGTCCTGGGGATCGCCGCTAGTCGGCCGGTGCAGTAGCACTGTCCGCCGCAGCCTCGCTGTGAGCAGACACACCGAGAGGATGAGGAGGCCCGTCCGACCCGCAGCCGCACATCCACCGTCAACCCGGGCCGACTAGGCGGGTCCACGGGGGGGTGCGGCTATGGATGCGCCCATCGCTCATTTCGACGAGGACTGGCCGGGCCTGGCGGAGCTGAGCATGGGGTCGGACGCGGCGCTGCTGCCGCATAAAGGCCGCGCCGAAGCTGCCGCGGGGGAAGCGGCGCCGCGGCGCCTCCTGGATGATGGTGGCGAGGAGGATCCCCCCGAGCTGCGCGACGGCAGCCCGTCCCCGGGGGGACCCGGAGGCGGGTTCAGGTCCATGGAGGACCTGGTGAACGGCTTCGACGAGAAATTGTCGCTGTGCTTCCAAGATTTTAACGTGAGGACGGAAAGCATCGCGCCCGTGAGCGTGATCAGCGAGGACGCGCTGCTGGAGACGGACGAGTGAGTGTCTGTGTGGCCTGTCCGCCGGCTGTACATCCTGTGTGTGTGTGTGTGTGTGTGTGTGTGTGTGTGTGTGTGTGTGTGTGTGTGTGTGTGTGTGTGTGT
>JAUESF010000008.1:10196960-10210324 GCA_032274765.1 Malacoctenus tetranemus | reverse complement strand
CATCAGTGAGGAGCATTTTCACCACAACCTAAAAGCCTGCACCAAGGACATCTTCACTGATCACTTCATCACAATATAGTGTCGGTTCTCTGTGTTTGCATTGTCTGATATCTTTCTTATTACAAATCTCAGGTAAAGCTCTGCTATTAAAAGCTGCAATCAGCATGTAAACAGGTGAAAACCCAGTGTGTACTGTTCTTGTTCAGACTGTTTCATTACATTTCTTGATTGAAAGCAGTCACATGTGAGCTGCGTGTTAACACTGCCGCTGATGACTGATGAGTTAAATTAAATATGAGCCGACTCACGGGTAATTTGATTCATAGCAGGATGCTGGTGTGAACGAAAAATTTAATCTGAACTGTAATTACAGGACAATTGTTACTGATGTTTCATCCATGTAAATTGTTTAAAGGTTTACGTCCTAATAAAAGCACACAGGATTCTGTACAACTCCTGGTGAGATGAAATGAATCTTAATAAACGAGTCACAAGTCAAAGACAGTGAAGACGTCCGTTTGTCTCGTGGATTTTTTAAACCGAGCCTCAACTCAGAAACTTGACGAATGAACTAGTTTTGCAGCTCATGTCTAATTACTACCCACACTGTATATTCTGTCACAATGCAGCCTCATTATCCTTTTTAGTTGCTGCTGTTGGTTTAGCACGGCCAATCTTTCACTATTTGCTAATAAATTCCAGCAATTACAACTCACATTCACACAAATTGAACTGTAATTCCAACATGAGGACACAAGATGATGATTTAGAAGCCCATTGTACTCCTATCTTGATCAGATTGCCACCCTTGGCCGTGCTAGAAGCTGGCTCGAGTGCAACTGTAACGCTTCAGAGGGATCAGGATGAGAGGAAGAGAAGATTCCTGCACTAATTAGCAGCGTTAATTGCAAAGTGGCTGTGCTGAAATCAGGCGAAGTGGATGGGGAGACATAACAAATGTGTAGTTTGTCGAACAGCTTGTCTGTTCCAATTCGGCAGTGTAAGAAAATGAGAGCAGGAAGGATCAGGGGTGGGCCGGGATGCTGCCAGAGAGCTCCCACCAGACTGTTTGAGATCTTGTTCCAGCTGCAGGGCTTCAGCACCACGCTCCTCTCTCAGGCCTCAGTCTTCCATGAGCGCGGATAAGTAAAGGAAGCACGGGGCTGTCAACGTGAAATAAGCCCTGGAAATAACATCACACTTATCAGGCTTCCTGGACCTCGGTCAGCAGCGTGCAGAGACCCATCAGCCCTCCTCTGGTTGGTCTCTGGGCGCCCGGATGGTGTGAGATTGCCTCCCTGTGCCACCGTGGGCCCACTTCTCATTGGGGCGGATTGTGAATCACACACCCGCTCACGAAAGGTCACCTTGGACAGGTGGAGACAAGTCAGCCTCCGACTCCCCTCATCTGCTTTCTACCTAACACATTGCTGCTGTGGCGGCTCCGCGCGGCCATTTGTCATCTGGTTCTCTGCTGGTGAAAGGCAATCGTCCCCCGAAACAGCGAGAGGGGTGGGGAGGATGATTACCATGGGTTGTTTGTCATTGTGGGAACCAGGAGGAAGAAGTGGGGCGCGGTGGGGGTGGGGGTGGGGTTCAAGAAGATGATTGGTTGCTTTCGAAAGGGATTTGTTTGAAAAACAACTTAGCGGCCGGCTCATATCTGAGACAACAATATAAGCGCTCAACTTTAATCCAACCAGAAATAACTCATTAAAAACACTTTGTTCCTAAATTGAGGATGGGTGCCATCAAGTTTTCGCACAGCTAATTAGAGAAAAGTACAACAAAGTGGAGATGGAGCTGGCAAATGGAGAGAGGATGAGGCTCTCACAGAAGCCATTCCATGTTTTATTTTTCAGTGGGCAGTTTCTCTGCGGATTTCCAGCAATAAACTGGCTTTGTTCCCTCAGACAGTCCCCGAGGACACCGGGCCTCCATCTGCTCCTGTTATGTCACACCTATCATTTTTCCTGACGCGTCACAGCCATCATTTTGAAATCATTTTGAAAAAAAAAAAAAACTAGATTGACCCGGAGCTGACAATTTCCAAATGCATCCCAGATTACTGCCTAATAGCGCAGGTGAATTAAAACTGTCACGAGACTTTGTGAATTCATTAGCAGTTTATCAGCGTCCAGTGACAGGCTGCTGTATATATGATGTCTGGAGGCAGGCAGCATCTCTTGTACGATGCATTTTTTCACCCCCTCAGTTACATTTGCTTTATAAAGCGTCACAAAAATCATAAAAGCTTGATGTTAATTCAGGAAGGTCAGTCCAGAAGGGGGAATAGTTTAATGTGACACATGTATTTAAGATAGAAAGTAAATTTCAGCCATTCTGCGACATCAGAGGAGGTTGAAAAAGAAATCAGCATCTTGTGACCTTTGTGGTTTTGACGGTGATGAGTCTTGGTGTTTTGGTCATCGGACGATGACTCAGTCGCTTTCAGAGTTCGGCTGCTTCCTTATGATGTGGACCGGTTCAAACAATATTGACTCTCAACGGGACGCCGCTTCAATAAGGCCTGGAAATGTGACCTTCAAGCGGAGCCTCTCGTGGCCTCGCTGCACCCTCTTTCTCCGTCCTGTGGTGAGAGGCGCTTTGGTCGCGCCTGTCGTGTTAAACGTTGTTATTAATGCATTTTGGAGAAAGTGATTAAAATGCAGAATAAATCCTCCGCTGGTGGGCACAGCTACCCGGACAGTGATCCTGGCTAACTGCTAATCCACCAAATGAAAAAAATCTGCCAAGCAAAAAATTGACCTCGCTTTTAGATTTCGGCAGATTAGCGGAACAGCATCCACGACTTGATTTCTCAGTGTGTTGTGATGTGTCAGTGTCTTCTCTGAAGCCCCGATGATGAAGTGAGCGTCGGATCATTCATCAGGGACCCCCTCCCCTGTATCTGCAGACTGATCTGTGGCAGCACGGCGGAGTCAGCGTCTCCACCGTGTCACAAACCCATTTCCCCCTCATTGCTCCTCTGCAGCCACATCCTGTTGCGCCCTGGGCGGAGGCACCCGTTTAACTCTGATGTACGGCGGCAGGACGGAGCAAAGCCGCGGGTTTCTCTGGCTGACGTCAGACGGAGGAACTTCTTTATCTCCTGCTAATGATGTCGCACCCTGATTTTTTTCCTCCCCTCCTCTCAATGGCTGCGACTTCTTCCCCTTCTTAGCTGCTTCTGTCTGCATGTCAGATCAAAGGTGAGAACCGCGGGGAGAGCTCATAAAGAAAAGGACTGATGAGACACCGACGCCGCCTCCTCCTCCTCCTCCTCCTCCCCCTCTCCTCCTCATCTTCCTACTCAGTGCCTCTCTGCTCCGTGATGAAGATGAGAGGGAGTTGAGGTGCGATATACCACTCAGCAATCGCTTTACGCTGGAAGCTGGCATCAAAGAAACGGCGCTGCTCTCAGAAATCACATATAATGAAAGCCCCTCCTGAGGAAGCGGCACTTGAGGCGCTGCTGGCAGTGAATCCGTGTCACAGAATCATTTCAGTCAAATTTAATGGCAACCCTCACTGTGTGGACATGATTAATTAATGATCTGAGCTGATTACTTTTGGTTTGAGTTAAGTGTGACCTCAGAAGATAAAAGACTCTTTAAAACAACAAGCAAGTGGGTTAAACTAGAAAGTTAGACTTTGCGGGCCTAAATTAAAGATCAAGCGAGACGTCAGCAGCCTTCACAGAGAAGATACAGAAGCCTTCATGGGCGATCACTGAATAATTTACAAATGCTTTAAAGATCCATAAACATAAATGAATAACTCATCAGTTGACGTATTCAGGTTCTAATAAATCACTTTATGATTCACCTGTTTAACCATGAAACCTGGTGTGTCATTCCTGGACAGTGAACCTTTTCCTGCTACTTATTCACTGAATCCACAAAGATATGTGAAGGACATGTGAGGTCAAGAGCTGATGTTGTTTTCTCTGGTCTTCATCTGCGTGCTGTGTTACGTCTCCAAGCTTGTATCGACTTCAGTCAATAGCTCTTTGTTATACGTCTCCAATGGCTCTGACTGCTCATCACTTCAGCTCATCACTTTTCCACAACAATCAGATGGCTGTTTGTGATCGCCTAATTAAATGTCTGCTTGCAGTCGATATTTCTCTATCTTGGGTCATTTTTAATTTTTTTCCTTCTGTCTCATTTCGTGTCTTTTCAAGCGTGGGCGTGTTACTTTTATGTGTAGATTTCTCATGTCCGTTTTGGACGTGTTCGGTTTCCAAGTGCTGATTTCTGTCTCTGTGTTCAGTTTCATCTTTCTAAATTTCTTGTGCAAAGTGATTTTTAATCTCTAGTTGAGCTCATGTCATCATGTCTCTGTTTCTGCATGTTTGCTTTCTAGTTGCAGTCATTTCATGTTCATTTGCGTTTCTTTTCTGCCTCTTTTTTTCAAATACATGAATTTTTATTCATTCAACAAATTATTCAACAAATTGTTGAACAAATTATTCAAATTACCAAACAAATTCTGCCAGAGATTTTCCCTTCCTCATTCCAGCCACGATTTATGCCTGTATGTTGTTGTTTCATGTTTGACTTAAGTGACTTTTTGTTTCATTTTGCTTATTTGTCATCATTTTGTGACTGTGTTGTTTTCCACTCACACTTGGGGTCTCAGGGCCTCAGCCTGTTAAACCTATTCTCTGACATTAAGCTGTTCTGGTCCCAAATGTTTTATTACATTTTGACAATTCTGCAGCTCAAACCAGTTTTCTGTTTCTGAAGGCGCTTTTTTCCCCATCAGAGAGACGCAAGAAGAGTTGATTGCATGGTTGCCAAGGGAACGGTCACAAGTCACAGTTATGAACAGTGAAATCCCCTAAAATCTGACATCAACCTGACCACGGCGATTTAATAACGTGAAATTAAATGTAGTTTAAAAAGAGGCGACAACGTCGCCTCATTTAAGGAAATTAAACGCCGTTCCTTTTTACTGTCTGTCGACGTCACAGTGTTGATAAAGATTATTCAATTCCAAGATGGCGACGCTCTCTGTGCAGCCGTGAATGAGGGGTACATGTCATTTATAACGCTTTCCTAAGCGAGGTGTAAACACTTTGACATGGGCTATCGGTTTGTTGTTGCCACATCAACAACGCGGACACAAAGGACCTGACAGAGCAACAGTGAGTAGTCTCAGAAAGACGTTTTGTCCCGTTCACGCCCTCCAGCTGACACCCAGGCTGAAGCAGGCAGGCAGGCAGAGAGGCAGGCAGGCAGGCAGGCAGGCAGCAGAGGACTTGAAATAGTCCTGCAGGCGCAGTGAGGTGAGCTGTCAGTGGTTTGTGAGCAGGAAGCGGAGCACATGCTGCTCTGTGGAGGCTGATACGTTCAACGTGGACTGTGTGACGCACTGACTGTTTCAATGTAAAGGCACAGAGTATTTGACGCTATTACTAATAGCATGAAACTCTATGTCTATTAGATAACTTTAACCATAAGTCCTTTCCGTGAATCACTCGTTGTTTACCCTTCTGCACACACGTTGTGTTTATTCCTAATTCAATCACAGCGGTCTTCCCTGTACTTCTACTGTTTTTGGCAGCAGGGATGTTGTTGCCAGGTTAGACCTCTTTATCATGGGAATGTCTGGAGGTGCTGTGAGGTACGGTTGTGTCACTTCCATTTTCAGCTATGCCATTTACCAGCACAGAAGCAGATTCTAAAAACTTACCAGAAATTGTACAACCCTTTTTTTTTAACCACAACTTAAATCACACAACTGCTGGACCGAATTCAGCTGAGACCAAATAACAAGGTTCACTTCAAGGTTGTCAGAGTTTCCAATCATTTTTCATTCAGACTTGGTTGAATTAAAGCAACTGTGGGTTTAATGGGAGAGCAGTGAGTTACTGTGCAGTCACCCTCCAAGGCCTATGGACAGTACATATGGCCTGATGACTACAGAATAAAAGCAGCAATATCAAGGTCATCAGTGTACTATGAACAATCCTCATGACACTGTCGTGCACTGTAGTTCGTGCTCTGGCCTCACACTCAGAGTGATACCTTCAGTTGCAGCGTTTGCATGTTCTCCCCACACGTGTGTGTGTGTGTCAGTTTCCTTAGAGGAGTGTGTGAGTGATTGTGCGTCTCTGCGTTTGCCCCGTGAGGGACAAGGGGACGTGTCCAGGTTGTGCCACGCCTTCGCCCAGTCTCAGCTGGGCTGAGCTCCAGCACTCACTGTAACCTGTGGATGAAAAAGGTGGATGAGGAATAAATGAGCTTGAATAAGCCAAAACTAGGACATAAAAAGTGACTAAAGTACGATCTGCCTTGAAAAGGAAATTTATGGTGAATCTTCGTTTGATCATGAGGAGTCACTGACCTGGTCTGAGGTCTGACCTGCTGTCTGCTGATGCAGCGCTACGTCCCCCTGCCCGCGCTGCACACACACACGACAGAGCCAGAAGTTTTTCAGGCACGTCTTCATCAGAGACACGAGAATGGATGAGTCTGGTCGCCATAGAAACATTATCTCAGCCCACTCACTCGCACCACCAGAGATGCATGCAGTCTTGAGTGTTTGGCTCTCCCAGGCCACAGCCTGAGGGAGGAGTGTTCGATGCTGCCATGCTTAGCTTGTGCTTAAGAGAAGTCGGTGAGCGCCGGGGAAGAAACGAGGTGGGAGGAGGAAAGGACAGAGGAGGACTGGAGAGCAGAGGGAAGAGAAGGAGGAGAGAGAGGAGGAGGGATTATTTCTACTCATCTGGTAGATCGGGCTCAGAGTTATCTGGGAAACATTTGGGCCTTTTGGACCGTTCACATCCTAAAATTTGTGCTGAAAGCACATTTTTTTGGCAAGAAACCCTCCTTTACAAACCTGACAAGTGTGACAAATTACATCATTTCAATCACTGCACTGCCTGACTCTTTCAACTCTCCTTGCCTTATGTTCCTTCAACATCACAACCTTTCCCGTACGTCCTCCTCAGCTTGAGATAAACACCCATCATAGTTATTTTCCTAATTTACATCTCTATGTCAGTTTAATGTCAGGGAGGGGGGAGGGGGGTGGGGGGATTATCACATCTTCCGCTCGGCGCTCATAAAGGTCTCGCTGTCTGAGCTCCAGATGCGTCACGGCTGCGGAAATTTCCTCCTGACAGGTCGGCTCTGCCGCAGTTGTCCTCCACAGCCGAGGATGCGGGGATCGCACCGACGTCTCAGGTTACCTTGGAAACAGTTTTTATATACTTATCGGCGTGCGGTTGTTCTTTGTGTCAATGACACTTTGAGGTCAAATACTTTTTCTTGCATATGTCCGCCGCGAGTCTGACCTACTTAAAGGACAAGGTGGGAAAGCGTTCAGAAAACTCCACATCACTGTTCTTGTTTGAACCAGGCAGTTGGGAACTTGGTCAACTTTTAGCTTGTTTTCCAGAATAACCTTTTGTTTTAGGCATTTGTATCATCAAGCATTTTGATATTTCGACCCATACGTATTTGAAGAAGACATTCGTCTTCATCTTGGGGTGGCGAAAACTCACAACCTCCTGGATTGTTCATGAAAAAGCCTGAGAATGAAGGACAGATTCAAAGCAGTTGCGTGAGTGCATCAATTCAAAGAGGCTGTCTGGAGCCATCATTTCCACATCTGCATATGCAGCCGCTTGTTTGATAAGAACAACTTGTCCAGCGACTCGCAGTGCAAATCAAATGGAGCTGGATCAACCTCCCCCTTTTCACGCCGCCATGCTGTTGTGTGAGTGACGCGGTGTGAAGAACACAAGACTGTGAAACAGCAGCGGTGAGAAAAAGGGAAAGAAAAACCATGTTCACTGTCACTCAGGCTGTTCTCGACGACTAAATTCATTATCGTGTCGATCAAGACCGTCTGAAATCAGCTCGTCACAACAAAGACAACATTCTCTCAGATGTACGTTTGGTTCTATCTGTGTTCCTGGAGAAAAGTTTGATTCAGAAGCAACATGAAGAAACATTTTTCTGATTCTTCTTTCCTCTTTTGAACAATCTAGAGAACATAAACACTTGAAAATGCTTTTTTTTAATTGACCGATTTGAACATTTCAAAAAGACGATGATATCTGTTATAACACATTCAGAAACTGTAACTCCATTTTTCCCAATTTCCCCAAAATACACTTAAAAATGATTTTGTTTCTGCTCACAGAATTTGAGGCATTAAAGGCATGTTTGGTGTTTTTTGTTTATATACCATTTCAGTGATAGAAAGCTAAAATAGAACACAAGCCTTTATTTCTGACACATTACTGCACAGTTGAATGTTTTTAGGGAAATGTTGATGCGGCGCAGTCGGCTGCAGTCACTCCAGTCCACCGATCTGTGTCCTGATCCAGGTGACCCGATGATGCAGACGGCTGTGAGGAGGCTGGCTCTGTGCCCCCTGCGAGCAGCGCGGCCCGGCCGGAGCAGTGGGGGTCTCCTGCGCCCGGCGGCCCGCCTCCTGTCGCCGGGCGCCCGCACCCTCTTCAGCGAGACGGGAGAGTGGGAGAAAGACTATCGGACTGAGACCAGACACAAAGTGGAACAATGGTGGCACCCGCGAATCATGGCGCAGTGGCAGAAGGACGCGCAGGCACAGGTGAGACCAGATCAACTTTCACACACTCCGAGAGCGCGACTTTAACACTGAAGCACTGATTGGTCAAGTGAGAGAAGGAAGTGCACTCATATGTGCAACACTGTTTCAAAATGTAGGATATCTTAGATACTTGTCACAAGCTGTTTTCAGCAGCTTGTCCAAGTTTTCATCCTGCATTTGACAAATTTTGAGGTGCTTCCTTTTCGACTTTGTCGCCTCTGAACGTTATCGGCGCTCAAAAAACGGATGCTCGGAGGGTGCGAAGTCTCCTGAAGTTTGCATTCAAAGCAGAAGATAAAACTGCAGTTCTTCATTTATGCAAATGTCTGACATTTTCGTCCAACAAAATAAACCAAACAATTATGAAAAAATAAATAGTTGCAGATTGAGACTCACAAAGAAGGAAATGTCAGCCGTGGAGGTACATCAGATATGAGCGACATGTTGACAACATCTGCTTTTGTCCTGGCTGATGGTTAAGTTATGTTGTGAAGCCAGGGGCTCCCCACCTGTCCTCCCCTGGAACCCCCCCCCGGGGAGGGAAAAAGCCCTTTATTCTCAGAGGAAAACATCACCTGTCGTGGAGAAGTGCACATTTGAAGCCATTCCACCTGTGGTCCTTTATAATGTTAGCACTGTAATGAGTAGTAATGCATGTATCCAAATGATCCTGTCTGCTATTAGTGGCACAGGCTCGCGTATTTCGTCCCAGATTCAGAGCTGGGGCTGATTATGGGTCCTAATGGTCCGGCCGTGTGGCTGACAGTGATTAAGTGCTTTTGTGACGAGACCCTGGTCCTAATTAATTTATTGAAAAATTCATGACTCAGGTTTCCTGTAATCATGCGCGGCCGGATGTAACTGGTACTTACTCTGTTGCCGTGGCAACACTGTTGTGACTGTAAACCATTTATAATCTGCTCCGCCACCATTTAGATTCTGACACCGTAATCAGCCGCTCTTTGAGCCTCATGCAGGCTTACAGCAGAAGTCAGCCGGCGCGCCCGCTCTGTACAAGATGAGTTATTATTCCTGTCTTGACCCCATCAGTTTAATGCACTCCCTTTTATTCAGGACTCATTCAAAAGCCAGACTGATAATAGAGACGAGGACTTCACACTACTCTCCCAGGATTCATTCAGGATTATTATCAAGCTTCCACCCTGATATTTGTCGACGTTGTTTTATCCTCATTTTGTTCTTTTCCCCAGAGCTCAGACCGGAAGAAGTTTTATGTCCTCTCCATGTTTCCGTACCCGTCGGGGCGACTGCATATGGGCCACGTGCGGGTGTATACCATCAGCGACACCATCGCCCATTTCCAGAAAATGAGAGGCCATCAGGTGGGTCTGCTTTCAGGGAATGTGTGTGTGTGTTTAATGTCCCTGAGCTCCCACCAAAAACCAAGCCGGGTCAGCACACTGCACCTCCAGCAGGCTCTGGCGTCCATTTAGCCGCCTGATGACACAAAGAGGCGGAGTCCTGCCGTCGTGCATGCAGCTTTGGAGGGCATTGATACAATTTCGGGAACACCTTGGAAATAAAAAGGTGTCGGTTTAAAATCAGATGTTTTTGTGTGATGGCCCACTGGTGTGAACTACAGACTCATTAGATGACATGAAAGAAGGACCAGAGACATTTCAGTCATTATGTCACACAACCTTTTAGCTGACATGGAATAAAAATACAGTTCAGAGTTTAAAGTCGATAAAAACGTGAGTCCCTCAGTTGTTTAGCGCCCAGATATGTGTTACACTAACTACACAACCAACTTTTCACCTTCTTCTTGCTGCCATCTTGTTGGAACATGCTACATTAAATGAACTCAAGTACAACATGGAATATTTGACTTACCCTCCCATGAAAATCAAAGCTAGGGGCTACCGGGCGACATGCTATGTGGCTTTAATTCACATAAACTGTTGTCAACATAATGTTGATGTAAAAAAAGCATTTGTGTTGACTGCTCACTGAGCCTCCATGAGCATTATGAGCAGCTGTAATCACAATGTCATTACTGTGTATTGTCCTGGATTTAATAAGAAGCTCTTAATTTATGGAAGATTGACTCGCTGTTCCTGGGTTTCATGGTTTACCAGCAACCTCATTAAAAGCATTTAGCCCAGACATAATGGAGGTCTCACACTAATGGTAGTTTCCCTCATATGCACTCAAAGGACTTCATAGGAAGCCATATCCTTTGTGGATTTCTTAAACCAAACAGGAGCCTGACAGACGGGGGAAGATGACCAACAAACACGGCATAAATTGTTACCGTAGTTCGTTCCAGAAGTGACAGGAACCTTTTATGGACCCTAGAAGCACCGTAAGCGTTTAGCTTGTGGTCTCGTTTGTGAAAAATCTCCATGAGCCTTTTTGCTGTGTAAATGCAGGACAGTGCTGGGAACGTTGCTTGGAAATTTTGGTTCATGTTCACAAAAAAATATCACACAGTTGCTGCAGATTTGTGAGGAAGCACAATCTCTACACAGAGAAGGGTGATTTGTTGGTATGAATTCTGGTGTCCATTCAGGCACAGTGAGCTGAGAGCATCTCAGACAGCATCATTCCTGTAAAATGGGACGTTATCCTGCTGAAAGGAGCCATTAGAAAACAGCGACACAGTAGTAACGATGGGATGGACTTGGTCCGTAACAGCCGGTGGTCTTCAAGTGATGCTCACACAGTAGGATAAGGAGGGACTGGAAGAGCGCCATGAAACATCCCATATGTCCCTACACCACCATCATCACCATCACCATCACTCCACCAAACTCTCACCTTACTGCATCAACGATGGAGCACTAATCATGACTCATCCTGCCGGGAAGCATTTTTCTGATTTCCCACAGTCCAGTTTTGCTTGGTCAGTGCTTCAGTGTTGCCTGGTCTTGGCTCCCTGCAGTGACTCCCAAATATTAGCAGATTAGCAGATTGATGCTATTGGTAGCACACCTCCTCTGTAGGAGTTTGACAGAGGTTAGAAAGTGTGTAGAGGTAGCATTGTGAGTGTCATGATGGAGGAAGGGACAGAGACAAGCGAGGAAAATGTGTCTGGAAAAGGAGAAAACATGTATTATTCAAACGTACGGATATAGAGCAGAAAGACATTAGCAGCCTATGCTGGAGGGTTTCTTTCACATCGTGGTGCTTCAGGACATTATCGGTGAGTCGCAGGTTTCTCCACCCCTGGGCTGTGATCAGTCATGATGTGAAGTACTGTTTCACGGAGCATGAACCGGCCTGGTCATTCTCCCCGACATCCGCAGGAGGTGCGACTCTCAGACGATCACTCATTTCAAAAACACTGGGCCACTTCAGAAGTCTCTTCATCAACTTTCTCTTCCTCAAGTGATTCCAGTCCGACCCGCTCTGACCCACATGTTTGAAATAGGGGATGTGCTTCGTGATGAGGTGATTAGATTTTTGCATGAATGAGAAGCTGACAGCCTTCATGTAATGACGTTACCTGCTGATGTGTGTGTCATTTGGAAGGTTTAGCAACTAAACACATCACATCCAACACATCCACTCCTTCATTTTACATGTGATGAGATTATTCATGCAAGCAGGAGCAGTATACTGAAATGTGTTGCATGGACACAATTGTTCCCTGTAACTGCAGCTGTTACATAAGATCACAGTGAATTGAGTCGATCATCCCAAAGTGTGAATCCAGATGTGACGGTTTGCAGTCGCCAGCTGAGGACTGAAGTTGTTGTGCACGCCGTGTTCGAAGCATCCACTTTTCGCTCTCCCTTTCCGTGCCTCCCCCGTCTCTCCACTCTTTGTGCCCACATCCCCCTCAATGAACACTGTCCTCAACAAACACTCCAGTCTGCGTCTCGTCCGTTCATCTATTTAGCTCCTTGTCTGCGTTTTTTTTCCCTTTTTTTTTCTTCTTCCTTTTGCTCGCCGAGGAAAGCGAGATGAAAGCACAGGAGTGGAAGGCGTGAGCGAAGCAGAGGAGAGCCATAGTGACAAGTAGTCGAGGGCTGGAGAGGATCACCGCGCGGACTCTAACGGGTCTGATGTTTCAGACGAACCGGTATCCTTGGTAACTGCAGGGGCCTCATTTGTAAAGCCGAGTGCTGGATGGCGTTAGGCTAAGAGAGCTCTGTGTAGCGCGCCACTGTGACTGCTCGGGAGCAGTACAGGCACAGGGAGAGCGGCGCATCCCGCGAAGACAATGTAAATAACAAAGCAGGAAATAAAATGCACCTCATTAGGCTGGATGCAGAAAGTATGAAAGTATTCATGAGACATTGTTACGAGCTGTGACGGACAGGCTGTTAGGGAGCTAAATTCTGGAAGTTCAAAGAGAGACGAACAGGCAAATTATTTCTCCCGCTGACAGCAGCTCCGCTTACTTTTTTCTTTCTTTTTCCTTTTTTTTTTTTTTTTTACCGGCACACAAAACATGAAGCTGAGCTTTGCGAGCCTGCTATCACAGAGTCAGTGCCTTTCAGAGCCTGAGTGACAAGAGGCAGTGGAAGAAGGATGTGGGAGTCAGTGGTGACTGATTTTTATGACAGTCTGTCCACTGTAATTTCCAAACAAGCTGGTGCCAACCACAGACGGATACATGCATCCACAGCTCACTGGATGACTGGGAGGACAGGAGAGCTGGGTGGAGGGGGGTGGGAGGCGGGGGGGGGGCTGTGGAGCCACTCGGTTACATGCAAGTGTCCACCCACGCAGCTCCAGCCAGAGCTCCGCTCCGCTCCATCTGTGGCATCTTTTGAGATGCAGCACCAGAAATCACCTGTTCC
>JAUESF010000008.1:9857270-9870827 GCA_032274765.1 Malacoctenus tetranemus | reverse complement strand
TGTGTGTGTGTGTGTGTGTGTGTGTGTGTGTGTGTGTGTGTGTGTGTGTGTGTGTGTGTGTGTGTGTGTGTTTACAGTATCACAGGTCCAGAAACATGTGGCTGCTATTATCACCACAATCCATGGTCATTGCAAAAGACCCACCACCTTTTTTTGGGAGTGTGCGTGCGTGCTCATGCGTGCGCGCGTGTGTGTGCGTGTCCACCAGGCCTACTGAAGCACTAAAAGATGACATGCTTGAGTTCACAGTGAAGTTAAACCCAAGCTATTCGTACATAAGTGTTGCTCATGAGATCGCGAATTCCTATCATGTTGAAGTATGTTTCAATATGAAGAAAATTTCTTTAACTCTTCACTTCAAAAAAATCTATGTTTTAAGTTTCTATGCGCTCATTATCACTGAGAGTGAATCACAAACTGAAGGCAGCATGGAAGAAGGAGAAAGACTTACACTGATGCAGAGGAGTTTGCGAGGCAAAAATTTAAGCGTAATAGATAAACTTAGAGAAGAAATCTGGGAAGAGAAAAAGAAGCTCTGTAAACACTGCACACTCAACACTGAACATCTGCTAGCAGGTCATAAAAAGCTAAGTGTGAGGCGCAGAGGGGGGACGCGCAGCATAAAATATTGATGCAATAATTCAGCGAGATGTGACTTACATGAACATCGAATCAGAACCTCAACCTGCAAACCTGTCCAGCTGTGACGCTCCACAGAGACTGCGAGGGGGAAATGTCTGTGCTCAGCTGTTTCTTTGGTGGGCTTCAGAGACGCCAACGCACATTACTCAAGCACTGCAGGTTAACATCCGTTGGATTTGAGAGCGAGTTAACAAGTACAAGTGTAGCCGCATTCTGCTGAAGGAACGAACACGCATATTAAAACTGGATATTTTGAGAGGCAGACCTGTCTGTAGCTGCTGCACAGCCGCAGGTTGCATGCAGTGCCCCCCCCCCCCCATGTCCTGCGTAGACTGCTGACGTCCCAGTGACTAAAATCAGACTTCAAACAGCGAGGCCCGATGTTCGTCTGCTCCATCTGTCTCGGTGCTGCTTGCTGTTTATTGTTTCATCTCCACTTTATTTATTGTCGGCTTAATTATTTCCATGTTTGATCTTCTGAGGGATGTTGAGGGCAGCCATTTTTCCTGATGTGTCCACACGGTCGCACATGCGAAGCCCCCGATCGTGTGCAACGCAACCCACTGCCGCTCGCACATGTAAACACAGAGGGCTCCCCTGTTCACTGGCGGCGCAGGTGACCGGGACTTTGGCTGCAAGATGGATGACTGTCTGACTGGACATCTTAAACCTGTTACCTCTGAGTGGATGTTTATTTGAATTCTCCTCCCTCCTGTATCACATCGGGAGTGGTGGTAGTGGTGGTGGTGGTGGTGGTGGTGGGGGGGGGGGGGTTTGGGGGGGTTCCTCTTAAACTGCAGCAACAGGAGTATAAATATTATGAGGAAAGCCACTGAGACATGAAATGTAGCTTTAATCACAACACTGATACATCAAGGTCGATCCCTCTGTGCATGCAGGGAGAACTTGACCTTTCTTCATTTTGTCCATGATTTGTTTTTTGACTTGATGCACACACGCATTAAGCAAATGTATATACCATGTTATGTATGGTACAACATGCTGGTGTAAGGTTCAGATGTATGGGAAAGGCTAAACTGGGTGCTCGGGGCCAAATTCAAGGCTGCTGTACAAATAGAAAAGATATCGAGTGAGTGATTTAAAGAATTGTAAATGTTCAAAACATTGGCATAGATTTCTGGAAGACCAACTAAAATAGCTTTGAACAGGGGCAAACAATTCACGAGTGATGCCATGAATTACAAACTGATACATAGTTTCGACTTAGCGCTAAGTTCTCGTGTGCTGTGCGAGAGCACTGAAGTACAAACTCTGCAGATTATTCGATGATGACAGCGTGACACTTTTTGTTCGTATTATTCAGAACTGAACTTCATCAAATGAAGTCTCCCCTCACGTTTCAGGCTCCTTGTTCAGACAGAGAAACAGGAAGACTCTCTCACAGGTGTGTTGCCTTGTGGGGTCCAAAAGGTTGGAGAGCACAGACAGGCGCACAAACTCCCCAGCTTACTGGCCCGGCTCGCTGCTCCTCCCTGAGGGCAAAACAAGCCCCCCGCCCTACCTGCTGTCCTCCAAAGGAAACAATATAAACTTAGAGGGGGAAAGTATGTCAGACATACCTGTTCTTGTCATGCCTACTTCATAATTTAATAAGACATAAACCAAACGCATGAGCTGCAATAAAGATGGTATTTACTTCTCCCTGCGACGTGCTCGTAACCCAATACTCAGCGCCGTCGGAATTTAGGACCTGGTGTGGACCAAGCTGGGCCGAGCCAGGCCAGGATATGCCTGCTCTTTGGCTTGGGGAACCAACAAGCTCCCAAACACGAGGGTGGGGGTGGTGTGGGAGGGGTGGGAGGGAGGGGGATTCTCAAGATGCTTCACTGAGGAGGTCTAGTCTGACTGTGTCTGGGAGAGAGTTCAAATCGGGCAATTTCAGAGAGCCATAACACACAGAACGACTGTACATTTAACCTTTGCCCCTCTGAACTGGTGCTAATAGTTTTCATTGGGGCTGCTATAAAACAGCCAACTGAGGCTCACCAGGTCAATGGATTACTGGCGTGTGAGCAAAACTGCCCGAAAGGAACAGCAGGAATTTCTGCTCGTGTTGTCCTGTGATAGACTGGACACCTGCCCACTGGGCTTCCATACCTCAGTGTGATGCAGCCTGGGATTGTCTGCTGTCCTGAAATGACAACAAGGATCCAAAGTCAACCAGAGATGCAAGCTCCATGGTATCCGTGTGTCATTCATCACAGTTTGCTCCCCACTGGAAACATCCTCTCAGTGTTGTACCACAGATTTAAAGCCTTTTTATAGTACCGTAATCTTTGGTCATGCATAATGTATCCAAAAGTTAAATGTCAGGATTTCATTAAATGAGAGTTTAGTTTATCTGTTCGTCTCACTTTAGTGGGTGTGAGTGTTTGCTACAAGTTCAAAACTACAAAAGTAGAGAATTCCATTGTTGTTTGTAAACGAATAGAAGACCACATCCCGCTGCATTATCCTAACAGCTGAGTTTTCACATTACTGCTCTCAAAGAGAAAATTTAACATCATTTTTGGGGATGTGACAGCGTGTCCAAGTTGTAACAACCTCAGAAAAAGAAGGGAACATTAAACACAGTGTGCCTCTGCCAAATGTTGAAACCACTGATGTTTTATTTAGTCCATGTCCCCCGGGGGGGTCCGTGCAAGTCGCTCCACTATTCTCGATAGGGGAAAGTACCACCATCATTCCAGGGTCGAATCAAAGTTTCTGAATATTCAACACAACCCAACATTCCTTCCACTCCACGTACCTGAAACATTTGAATTTGAAGCAACATTTGAAAACACAGACTTTATGTCGCATATACCCCAATAATTCATCAACTGAACTTCTCTCTGTTAATGAGCGATTCAAACATCAGCTTTTCGGGCACTTTAGGGGGGAAAACTAACGGCTACTAAAGAGCGTGTGCAGCTGGGAAACTGTCGGGGAGCACACCAGTTCAGTTTTATAGCAGCGAAGATTTCTCACCCCCCCTCGGCCGTCTTGTGGTCGGAGGAAAACACAATGAGATGCTTGTAACGCAATGGGTAAGCCAACAAATTCAGTGCTGGTTTAGTGCATTGCACCATAAAAATGTGTATCAGTCATTTGGGCGCCCTTCAAACCAGGGAGCTGCATGTGACAATGCAGGAGATGAGCCACTGGATAAATTGTTTCCATCGAGGTCCATGGTTCCGAAACGGAAAAACCTTCACGGAAACAGCATCTTAATTCACTTTTTTCGTCTGCGAATCTATAAAACCGAACGCAGTCAGAGCGCTTCCCAGCTCGAATGGCATTTAGTAAATTTCCACTGTGACTGTTCGCTGTGATTGAGCTGAACCAAGATGAACTTTCAGTGGCCATAAAGAGCAATCAATCATCACTCAGCCAGAACAAAATGGTAAAACAATATTACCCTCACACGACTCGAATGGTGCATGTTTCGCATTTGGACCGAAATTATAAATCATGTGACAGTTGAACAATGTGACATTCGTCGCAAGGTTTATTCAAGCAAAGACGACATGCCAGACTGTGGATTTGAGTCAGAGGAAACGTGAAAGTGCAGCCAAGTCTATTGTCCTGATGGGTTTTTTTTTTAATCTCAATAACAGGGTCCCACTGTGGTGTACAAGAGAGATAAACAGCCACATAACTGGGAAGCCACCAAGACTGTTTCCTATAACTCATAGCGGTGCAGGGCTCCCATTACAAAACAGATGCACTGAGAAACTCTGAAGGGAAGGAAGTCAGGAGGGAGAACAATTAGAAAGAAACGTGGTTTGGCTGAAGCCTCAGAAATAGGAGCTGAGCAATATAGGGATTGTCCTGATTGGAAAATGTCTAAATAAGCTATAATGTCTGCTCACTCACTGTGCCATGCAACCCGCATCTGTAAATAAACCAAGAATTGACACCGTATCCAACGAAGACATGTTCTCAATCAGAAGCCAAATCTGAGGGTGAAATACACAAATTTGACGGCAGCCGACGTCTTTATATACATGCAGTTCTATGGCTTTCGCCTTGGTGTTTCCCCCGACCCCCGATATCCACAACGCAACAGCCTATACAGACACAACGCGCACACGTTCATTTTGATGCTCACTCTGGCTGAAAAAAAAATCACATTTGGTCCAAATGAGCGCAGGATTGTACAAATCTGTCGGAATTCCTTTTGATTCCTCTGTTAAATAAAAAAAATGAAATAAATAAATGGCGTTGTTTGTTTGTTGCTCGGAGGAAAAATTCAGGGGATTACCCGACTCCTTTAAACATCATCTGGAAATCATGGGCATCTGCTGCAGTCCATGCAGTCCTTCAGTTAATGACAGGGGGAAGTGTCTGCGAGCAGCGAGCATGCCTGGAAAAAAAAAAACGACACTGAGATGAATAAGCAGCAGAGCAAGCTTGCTGCCCCTCCTCTTCCTCCTACTCCCCCCCCCCACCCCCGCCACTCTTTCTGTCTCTATCTACAGCATGTTAACTCAGTCAGTTCCACAAAAGATACTCAAACGATTAAAGAATTATCACGATCGAAGGCTCTGAGGATGCTTCAATGATCAGCCCCCCATTCTTCTTAACGTTAGTTATGAAGAGGTTGAATGCAAGTGACAGATTTTACCCAAAGGGGTCAATAAAGTAATACAGCTTCTTACTTCCAATGTGAGGTTGCTCATGGTGGTCTGTACTGGTAAGAACTTGTGCCCCCCCGCAGATTTGTTGCTCTTGATATGATTCACAACATCAGTCCAATACCGCCCCTCCCCCTCTCCCACCCACAACATGCCCCACTACCCCTGTCATTGACCTCCAGTCTCCATGGTGGATGCACAGCTAAAGAAGCAGGGTCACTGCTCCTGACATGCAGCCTTCACTGATGTGTCTGTCGGCTAGACACATTGACAAGGATTCGGTTACTGTCAGCGGGACACTTCAGAGGACATGCAATAGACGCACGCACGCACGCGCACAGACACGCGCTCGCACACGCGCGCACGCACACACACACACACACACGTGTAGGAAAGAACAAACATGCGCGTCATGTTTCTTGCTCTGTTTCTCACAAGTGCAAACACTCGTTTGGTATTCCTCCAGTTTTGACACAAACACTTTTCAATCCTCGCACTTCCAGTTGCAACAAAAACTACACACACGAGAAGATAAAAACACTCGCATGCGGAGGAAGAATCTTGTAGGACATGAGTAAGCAGGCCCGGGGTTTGATCCTGATTTCGTGAACAGATGTTACTTGCTAACAATTAACAGCTCTTGTCGTTGCTGCTGGAATAGACGCACCGGCCTCGGCCCAACACTATTTCTGTCCTGACTTTTCCTGGGAGCTGTTCTTTCCTTTTTTTTTTATTCTCTCTCTCTCTCTCTCTCGCTCTTTTTAAGGGGAGTTGTTTTGTTGCTGTTAGTGGTTCCAAACCACAGCTGGGTGTGTTGTGCCTGATACCTGAGTGATGACAGATTAACTGTTCACCGTACTACCCGGCACGACTCGATGGAAGTTTCTGGAATCGACTCTCAAACGCAGCCTGTAAAACTGCAGATCTGACATTTATCGAGGTTTTGTAAATTACAGTTAACTGTTACCTGAATTAACTTAAAATGAAATACAGTACTTGAATTGTTTATATTGCCGAATGACTTGTTTTTCCTATAGGCATGCAGAGGGTAAAAAATTGCCTTTTCAATGGATTTCAGAAGCCTGGACAGTAGAAGCTTCGGAGCAGTCCTCCTCTCTCTCCCTCTGTCCGACCGAGCTGTCCACTCTCTGCAGCAGTAACCCTATCCCTGTGAATCAGCACGTGATAAATGATCATTTCTTTCCAGCAGAGTATGGGTGGCTTCACCTGACCCTGCAGCACGACCTCACTCTCACAGGCAGACAACAAGAAAAAAACAGAAACCTGCTGCCGCCGTGGTCAATTAAAAACTCACAGCTCTCCATTCCCCTCAGCAGAAATGAGAGTGACACAAGTGTGTCCAAAACAGGGTTTTTTATTCCAAGGCAAAGCTGTAATAGTATAAATTACGCTAATTCATCATCACACTTCATTTTTGCATGACGCTAACCCAGCGACCACTGCAGACGATCAAAATCTGTTTGGTTCTGCTGGCAGCAGCAAACGGGTGCATTTGTAGGAGCTCATATTTATGGACCTTGTGACCAATAATCCAACAACGCAATCAAGTTTACAAAAACATTCGCAGTGGGTCCAAAAACACAAATATAACCACACAATATAATGAATAGCTTCAAGAACTAGACCATCGAATCACCAACAATCTCCTTTCAAAACATGGAAAACATTCCCACCGTGCTCCTTTAGTCTCTTGTGGATTTCCGTGACCTTCTTCTCTGGTTCGACATGCGTATGTGATTCCCCTGGTGTAAACTCCTATACATGCAGCACATCAGTGTAATCACATTTAACTGAGGCATACAATCTGGGGCAGAGACTTCCATGACAGTACATGTGTGTGCGATAATATCAGACTCCTCAGACTCCAGTGTTTGCAACACAGTGCAGGCTTTCATGACTCCAACAAGCACAGAAGGCCGACAAACATCGACGCGCTGTTGATATCATGAAAACCCCTCAAATTTCCGTCACAATAAACTTAGCATGCTCTATTGACTGGAACACCCTTTGATCCACTCTGATAGTTTCGATTCAGAGTGACAAGTGTAAGTACTGTGCTCACAGGAGAGCTCATGTATTTGGGATGGATTTCATTTTGGTGAAATTACATCGAAATCACTGAGGAAAAAAAGCTCGTACAAGATGCACTTTTGTGCATTGTCCATCACAGTTTGAGCAAAAAGACTTATTTGAAGAAACAACTGATATATTTCACTGAAGCAGCAACATATTTGAGAAATTAACTTGCGGAGGAATCCAGCCTGCACTTAAACAATGGCATTAAGTTTCCAGTGCACCTGTAGGTTTCTTCGACATGACGTGTCCCCTTCAGTATGCCTGTCACGCACTCCTCATGGGTGGCACGGCCGTGGGAAGCAGCGGTTCCTGGTCCGGCACACATTCCTGTCCCCTGTGTGCACACATGCAGACATACCTAGACAAACACACACACATACACACACACTCCCCCAAGCCCGCCCACCTGGGCTGGATGACCCCCTAAACAGCTCCAATTACCAGGCACTGACAGACAGACAGATTAGGTCTCAACAAGGCTACTGAGGCATGCTCGGCCAGACAGATAGACGGAAAAACAGCAACATGGCCGTCCCAGACAGCCACGGAGAAGAAGTCCAAAGCGCATGGAGAGGAACAATTCCCAGGGGATTTCTGTTATTAATTACCGACTGTTTACACAGAGCCCTCATCAGACCAAACACAGATAGAGATTAGTTTCCACTTTCACCATGCCTGAGACTCCCATGTGCCTTCCTCAGTCTCCCTTTTTGGTACACACATAAAAAGGCACACATAAAAAAGCCATTTACTCCCCAGAGGCCACTGCAGCGCCTCCAAAATCAAGATAGAGTTCACCCTTCAGTTTGGGCAGATGAGGAAGGCTCCGGCAATGGGATTAGAAGCATCCACAGACGGTCTGAATGGAGCCAGAATGTTTCTCTGTTTTCTGCTAAAATTAGGGGAAGAAGTAAAGACAGGAAACCCAAATTTGCAGCGTGGAACGTCGAGGAAACAACAAGGAATTTTCAGTGAATTAAACGGAAGATTGACCAATAAACTGACTTCTGACCACACGGATGAAGAGATGGTACTGAGGCTTTTCAGATGATTTATTAGCCAGAGAATTCAGACATTTTCAGTCTGTGCTTTCGTCTATTTGGTCCAATTGTTTTTTTTCCAAGGGGAGAAATTGTTGCCCATGATGGAAATTTCTTCCAATTCAGCCAACATTCAGCAGATGAAGTGATGACAGAGCGCACACACGACGAGGCAGCAGAAAGACTCCCCCGCCTTCTCGGGTGGGTTTTAAAGAACAAGATCACAACACTGAGTTTATTGTCTGGCGAGTCGCACGTCATTCAGCCAAAGTCTCAAATTTAAGCCTTCAATCCAGAGACTAACACCATTAGAAATAATAAATCCAGTCAAACAACAACAAAAAAACACATTGTCTCTGTCTCCAGCAACAGTTTCCAGTTCTCCAGTTTTGCTTACAACAGCAGCGGAAATGTCAAGTGTCAAGTATTTTTCCTCCTAATAGATCTCATGTGTGGCTTTGGTTTGTCTCAATGCTGCTTTTTTGCACTTTGGTCTTTTTTTATGGGTGTTATAGTGAATGTTTTGCATTTTGTTCTGTTTTTCTATATTTTGAAATTGACACCAGGGGTAAAATGCAGACTTTAACGAGCCCAAAGTCAAAATGTCCAAATGTGAATGAATTAGTGGTGGAGCTGGAATGACTTGTCCAGGAAAAATCCTCAAAGTGTGTCCTCAGAAAAAAATGCAGTCAACAGACATAAACCAAGTTTGCAGAGAATTTCTCCTCAGTAGTAGAGTTGCAGAGTTCGAATGGAAAACGACGGCTTCAGGACCACTTGAGGACAACTTTCATTTCACTCAACCTTCGAAAGAGTCGCACAGGAGCACTTGACTAGAACGCAACTAAAATCGTTTGGCTTCATCCTTTCACCAACACGCATGTGAAATATCGAAAGGATCGGTTCAGATTTGCAGCCTGTGGAGTGTTCACAACAACATGTCAACAATTTGTTTTGTTTAGCACACAGGCCGGGTTACTGTGGTTCGGTAACTCGCTGTTGCCAAAGGACTGACATCACAGGAAGAGATACCTGTCTACCTGTAATCTAGGATTACGCTGCTGTCTCTATATGAGGAACAGCGTTTTAAAAGTGGTTCACGGTTGTTTTCAACAGTGTCTGGCCAACAAAAGGTTGGCTCAGCGAAGTGTCTGATTAGAACCACATTCTCCCTGCCGAGTGGAAGATCGATCGAAACAGAAAACAGGGGAAGGAGCGAAAGTGGGAACGCGAGGACAGGAGAACCGAGGGAACCTGAAAGCAGAAGGCCGGAGAAGATAACGGAAGAGGGAGAGAGATAAAAAGAGAGTCGATACAAAGGGAGAGGGAGCTGAGTTTGTGTAACTCTGTCAGGGAGCCCCCCTTCAACAGGTCGGACAAGCAGACTTTCTCCGAAGCTGCTCATTGAATCCAGATGAGAACTTCCTCACTGTGTTTGCCCCGCAGTATCGATCAGAGGAGCCGTACTCAGCAGGAGGAGTGTTGCTGTTACAAAAACCCAAATCTGTCATTATCTTGATTTGGCCCATTTTTTCACGTCTTGGTGTTGGATACTTTGACAAATTGTGATGCTTTTTCCACCAAGCTTTGAGTCGTTCTCAGAGGGTCTGTGGTCAAAGGGCTTTTGGAAACAGCTGGAAAAATTGGACTGATTACAAAACATTTCAGTGGCACGCACAGGTTTTTTTTTTCTTCTTCTTTGCTTGATTTCTGTCTATCTCACTTCAGGCTGTGAAAGAAAATGTTTTACATGACAAATCTTGCTGCCTGAATGTGGGTTTTTGAAGTATATGCAGCATTCAATCACCCTAAACAGGAGAATGAGTGTGTGAGCCTGAACAGGCCCGAATCTATCACAGAGATACGACACGGAGGAAAAAAGAACAACTGAGTTGGAAGGAATACAATCTGAATCAAATTATGATATCAAATAACACATGAATACGATTCACAATATGAAGCAGACTGCTTCTAATAATAGGAGCCTTCTATTGGACGGATACATCATCTAATCTTTGATCGAGTGACCAGACCTTCCAGTTTTGACACACCGTCCTGACAATTACTCATCAATCAGCGGCGCAGAAAGACCACTGCATGGTTTTGTTCAGTTGGACAAAGTCCAGTCAAGTCTCTGTCTACTTTATTGAAATCCAGTCAGTGGAGTCTGTAGTTTCATCCCAACATCCCTGACTTGTTAGTGGCTGAAACGCGTCATGTCATCCTAAAGTCTTTATCTCACAGAGAGAGAGAGAAAGGCAACAGAAAGGACCTCGTTGTATCAGATTACAATGAAGTTGCGAGTGTTTCCTGTTGCTTTTGCGTGCTTGGCAACTCATCGTCGTATCGTAACTGTGCAGGTTTGTTTTTGTTTCTACCTTTGTTCAGAGTGAGGACCGGTGATGCTAGAGAGAGCTACAGAGGGCAACATGACGCTCTCTCTTGTGCTGCAGACATCTCAGAAAGTCTCAGACAACAGCACAAGACACAACTGTCATCACCAGAATATTTGTCTGTATGGAGTCACTTTAACTGTCTTCTGGATTGTGCTGTTTGAGCTTCATTTGAAGAAGAGGATGAGATAATCTATTATATTGTTGAGGTGGTGTCAACACAGCTGCTGATCTATGCTGGAGCTTATTATTTCACCAATAACTATTTGCAATTCTATTTTGTGGCAGTACAAACATAATAAATATTTGTTTATGTTGGACACACATGTTGCACTTTTTCCTCTTGGCCACAGAGTCAAACCTGCCAACATCATAAATTCAATACTGGCCGGTAGTCTTGCAATAAAAGAAACAACATCAATAATTTAAGAAATGTCATGTTTCTTGTCATTAAAAAGTTAAATAGATTGTGAAACTCTCCATTTGCATTGCTATGAGGAGTAATACAACCAGCCGGCTGAGCGGCCAAGGCCATGCTTCAAATGCTCGTGATCCAGTGTGCTTTTCTTGGCAAGCCGTGGTTTGAGCTGAAGGGGCACTAAGTGAGGTTGGCTGGATACCAGCCCAGTGCTCTGACAGCTGCTGCTGACTGCCTCTACATGGCATTTCTCCTACACACAGGCTTTTTTTTCTACCTTTTTGTTTATGGCATCTTGCATTTTGCTCTCGTCTCTCCTCTCCCCCCATGAACTGAAAGGACACTGCAACATTTCTCTGTAGCATAAAAGGACCACATGATAGGCCGACATATGTTTGTCTTATCGCAGAATAAAGAAACAACGTGTTTACAGTGGGGCTGCACTTAGTCAGAGAGCTTAATTGAAGGTGAGTGTTGGTATCTAGGCTTGGCCAAAAGAATGTGCATGGCCCCAAAGACTCATGGGATATCACACCCACTCCTTGGGGTTGGTTTCAGCTGCTTTGCATGTCTTAAACAAACCACTACATCTGTTTTTAGTTCGTGTTTTGTTTGCGGGTTGAATAGAGAGAAAAAATAGGGGGCTTCAGTAAAAAATAATTGCACTTGGTTTATTCTCCTGGTCGTCCCGGACTGGAGCAGTGATTTGGTGAAAGAGACGGACAAAGGAGGAGAGAGGATGGGAATCAATTGGGATGAAAACAGATTTTTAAGAGGGTCAACAAAAGAAATTTTTCAAAAAAAAGGAGACCAGTACGAATGACCATCCACATGTGCACACATACAAGTACTAAAACACAGATGTGTAGGATTTCCTACAGAGTGGAAACATGAAGACGTCTCTGCTTTGCTCTGCACGGCTGGAACACATTGAGATTTTACATCAGTTCAGGCCAATCGATGGCAAAAACTACTTTCCCCTCACTAACTTTCTGTGCAACTAATCTAATGCAAACTTTAGAGTATCAAACAGGACCTGTCTTAAGCATCAGCGCATTGAAATCAAAGAGTGATCCAGCATTTGATGCATTCCACGCCCATAATTAGCAAAGCTCATTAGGTTGTTTTTACTTTCTGCCTTGAACAAAAAAAAGGCCAAATTAATTCAAGGAGTATAATTGTGAGCCTGGAACAAATGATGTAGTGCTTTCTGAGGAGACCACAGTTTTCTTTCAGTCATATCGCGTAACCTTCGCCATGCACTTGTCAAGAATTCTGCAAAACTGACAGGTGCACAAGAAGATAAGATCAGCTTTCCCAATGCGTTCGTCATCCTGTTTTATAATAACTCCTCGCTGCTGGCAAAGATTTATCGCTCTCTGCTATAACTAACCTCAAACAATTGCACACAAATGTTTGGCCGCTTTTCATCTGTCTGTCCGCACATTCTATCAGCATAATGATCAGTGTTTTTATATATTTTGGACTTAACAAAGCATTACAGCTCATGGCCAGGCTTCTCGAAGATTTGTGTCGTGACCACACATAATATCCAAGAGAGATCTGGCCTTGGCAAACCAAAGGCAACACTACCTCATAGCAAAATATTCTTATAAACCTCCTCTTTGAAATATGCCTGCGTTTAGTTAAAAGGTTTTTTTTTCTTCTTCCACAAATAGTGTAAAGGTTCAGTGATAGTTAAGTGAAATAAAATAACCTTCTGACATTTGATCTGGACCGAAACTATACAAATTATTGACCAGCTTTTGGCAAAAATACTGACATAAATACACTCCTTATTTGGACCCTCAAACAGTCTCTGATGACTTAAACCGACACAGCTTCATGTGAGTTTCAGCTCGTGAAATGTCGGATTACAAGCAAAGGCACGCGTTCATATTATGTCGAGTGTACAAGTGCAGGGTTAAGACACTTTTTAAGTAACACCTATTTAAATATTCAGTGCTCTTAAACTAAAAGTGGAGCACACGTCCATGAACACACACATGCACCTCAACACACTTATATTACTAATTCATAGCCTTCCAGGAAGGTTGCATTGATTTGCATCCATTTCCTGGCGACTTACTAAAACCTCGTCTGTGACCAGCACTTGTGTTGCCCCGACTCTCACCGTAGCGTTGACCCGACCTGCGTCCTGCAGTCAAGAATCACGTCCTCACCTCCAAACTGAACGATATTCCTATGAGGCCTTCCTCAGATTAGACACACAGACACACAGACACACAGACACACAGACACACACACACAGACACACACACACACACACACACACACACACACACACACACACACACACACACACA
>JAUESF010000008.1:9803060-9820671 GCA_032274765.1 Malacoctenus tetranemus | reverse complement strand
CGTGCGTGCGTGCGTGCGTGCGTGCGTGCGTGCGTGCGTGCGTGCGTGCGTGCGTGCGTGCGTGCGTGCGTGCGGTTACTGAGGTGGTTGGCGGCTGCGGCTGGTTGTTTTTTTCGCCTGGGCTCTGTAGTGTTAAATGACAGATCGCAGACAGGCTACGAGGCTGAGATCCAGCCCCCTGGGGCCTCACACTTACAGAACAAACACTGTGTGTGTTTGAATGTGCATGTGTGTGTTTGTGTCTTTGTCAGTGAGTGTGTGTGATGCAGCAAAAAAGCAGTTGACTCCGGAGCAGAAACAGCCAGCTCAACATCAACATCCTCCCCCTGGGAGGCACGCGGCGACCAGGGGATCAGTATTGGTTTATCCCCACAGCTGCCAATACACACACAATATAACTCTCACTCTCTCTCTCTCTCTCTCTCTCTCGCTCTCTCTCTCTCTCGCTCGCGCACACACATGCAGTTCCAGATACAGATGCACCATCTCCATTTCAAACAAGTTTGACAAATGCACGAAAATCACACTTGCATTCCAAGCACCAAAGTATGTCTGCCGATGCACATGCATACCAACTTTGTGTCACCGAAATAGCCACACAGTCGGCGTCAGTGGTGGTAATTTGTGAAGAGAGTCAACTGGGTGGATGTGGTTGTAAGGCGGACTGTGAAATGTGCCCTCTGTCACCCTGACTCTCTCTCTCTCTCTCTCTCTCTCTCACTCACTTTCTATCTGTATCTCTCTGCTGATCCATGCCCCTATCCTCATCCCCTACACTCACATAGACACACACAGACACGCACGCACACTCCCAACTACACTAAAGAAAACATAGACCCCCATATAAGCTCCCTGTTGGCGCTCCCAGTCAGTCAGGCCGGGGCCGAGATTTTAATGTAGAGTCGACAGCTCTGTTGATCTAACCAGAGCCTGGTGAGAGGGGCGCAGAGAGGGAAGTGAGGAGTGAGAGTGAGAGAGAGCAAGACAGAAAGGAAGGAGGAAAGAGAGAGAAGGCAGAAAGGAAGAAAAGAGGAAAAAGAGGAGTTCACACACAGTACAGACCCCGCTAATCAACCTTCGCCCTGAGTGTGATTACTCAGTTGCCCGAGCCCCGACAGAACCGCTGGTGAATGGGAGCTAATTATCTGCTTCGGCGCATCCTCTCCTTGCTGTTTACGTTCTGCACACGCTAGGGGGTCAGTGGTCCGACCTCGGAGAGCCCCCGGTAATCCTCCAACAGCCTTCCGACACTGATACATCCTTCTCCCTGTCCTCATCCTTTCCTCCTCTTTTTGGGCTTTCTCCTTTAGCGTCTTCCTCCCCTTCTGTCCTGCCTGCTTTCCTTGACTCAGTCTCCTCCATACAAACACGCTGGGCTCATCTCATTGTATTCTCTCTTCTTGTGATCATCTTTGTCCTCTCTTCTTGAAACACAGACCCTCTGCCCCGTGCGTGTGTGTGTGTGTGACGAATTTTAGTATGAAGCCAGCTTGGTGTCAATTTTTGGTGGCAAAATATGTTACATTTTTCCAATAATGTTGAGTGATTTCTGATAATCATGACTTGAAGGTCTGTCTTTGCTGACATGCTCAGAGTGATCACATCCTAAAGTTCAGACTCAGTTGAATCATGTAAATGAGATTAAACAATAGCTGCTGAAACTAGAACACCAAAACAAATCAAACTGATTTGCCAAATCCATGATCAACAATTCAACATTTGAATAGTTGCAAATAACGCGGTTAGATGACGTTCAGTTGTTCAGCTTGCTCAAGAGCTCCACGTATTGCCTGAGCAGGAGTTCGTTTCATCATTATTGAGAATTTAAAAAAGCACATTTTCCAAAAAGTCCAAAAAATCTTTTAATGACGGAGTTGAGCCTCCAGCTCCCACAGCCTCCACTTATTGGAACCAATTTAAAACATAACTCGATTTGATCACAACTAGCCCATAAATATTGTTCTAAATAGAGTTCATCACGTCAGAGAAGCTGTAAAACTTCGGGGAACATTAGGTCTTTGTCAGAGAAACTTGGCTCTGCTCCGGTGTTATCCACCGCGAGATTGTGAATGTTTACACACACATCCTCATTTGCCGCCTTCCCTCACAAGTTAATGCAGGCTAATTTGTCCTTCAGTCGACCCGCGGCTCACCTCTCTATCTCTGCAGCAGGATAGACCGCGTGCCCTCTGTAAACCTTAGCCCCCTTTAACTCCCACACACACACAGACACGCTCACACCTCCCTCTCGCACGCAGAGAAACGGAGAGTTAATCAAGCTTGTATACCAGCCAGTCAGTTGGGGACGGAGGGGGTCGTTACACCCACCCGCAGCCCCCCTCGTACACATCCTGGCAGCCATGCGGCAGGCATTCCACTTGTGGGACAACCCATAGCCTTTAATCCCAGCCTGGCTCCCGCCAAAAGCTCCCCGGACGACAGAACGCCTGCCACAGAGGATGTGCCACTATAAAACACACAGTGCAACTCCAACTGCAGCACACACACAGACACACACACACACATACATGCACACAGGCACGCATGCACACACACACACGCTCACACTCTCAAGCTCAATGCCACTCAGTTCTATCATATGACCTCTGTCTCACACCAAAACCTTTTTTCTTTTCATTCAACACTCTCTCATGGATTGGTGTCTCTCACACCACTGCACTCACCCACTCATCAGACAAGCACACGATGTGTCGTAGTCCATTCAGTAGAGCCCCTCACTGTGCCCTCATGGTTGGGTCTGGTTCTTTGTGAATGGGCTGGAAGAGATTTCAAGAAGTTGCGTTAAAGCGAGTGACGATACAGCAGTGGCTGTGTTTACACAGTGCAAGCAGGGATATCGGGGGAATAATGCAAGATAAAAACATTTACAGATTTCCAATGACGCTCACATTCATTAGTCAGACATGAGAGTAAACTGAGGACGAGTATGTGTCCTCTGTGGACTGAATATGGCACCATTAGTTTTGTAGAAGCAAAGAAATCGCAGGCACAATTTCACTGGGTCGACACGTGTGATCATTTTACACAAAGGTGCTTTTGTCCTGTTTTTTGTCAGTTTAAAGCTTTTCGCCGCGTTCAGTTTTGTTATAAATGGTAAAGTCTGGATAAGAGCACGAAGTCTGCAGAGAACAGATGCACGTCATATAACAGGAGTGACAGGTTAAAGAGTGAGTTGGGAGATTTACAGCTTTTCTCGCACAATTCACCTTTCTGATGTATTTTTGTGCTTCCCTTTATGAGCCTCTGACAACGGTCAAGGACGAGGTGCTAAATTTATGTCTCTGTTGCTTCCCAGCTCTGACAGTTCATGTAACACCATCTAAGACCAAACGAAAGAAACGGTTTGATCCTCCCGGGCTGGACGTTAGGTGAAAACATGCAGCCACTCTCAGATCTGTCAGAGAAGTATGGAGACGAAGGCAGGAGACAGAACGATATTCAGTCTGTTAATTATCTCAAGCAAGCAGATCATCAAAATATGACTTGTTTATCCACCAGATTATTGTTGAGACATCTGATGCAAGTTTGTTCACAACATTCCTACATGCAGCACAATGCAAGAGTTACAGCATTAGCACTGCTGACTGCTGAGAGTTCACCAACAGATATTTACACTGTATACAGGGCTGAAACAATCAGAACTTCCTCCACACCAGCAAAGAGCTGCTGCAAGGTGGCTCCACACCCAGCACACCTGTGGTGGGTCCATTTGGAGGCTTTTGGGTCATGTTGTGATTGCGTTTCAGTCAATCTTCAATCAGTTGCCCCTGGTGATTGTTTGGAGGGAGATCAGAAGCTGATGTTCAAACCGTCTCCGTTGGTTTGTGTGGTAGACGTGAGCATTTGGTGAACAGCCCCTCGAGAATAAGCACACATCACTGGCAAAAGGGGCTCATTTAGATAACTGACACAAATGAACAAATGGTTGTTCAAACAAATGGTTGTTCTGACCGCATGTACAGTCTTTAGGTCCATCTGTCAAAACATCTAGCTCAGCCTCAATACGCACCAATGTATCTGATTCAGGCAAGACTGGAACAGAATCCGAACCAAAGACAAAGACACACAAACTCCTACGCATGCATTTATTCACACCTACTGGTTGTTCAGCGTCACCCATCAACCTACCAAACGTGTTTGGAAGAAAGAAAAACTCCAAGCAGGGACACGAGAGGTCATGACAAAGATATGTGAAAGGCACGGCCATTCCCAAGCTGCAACACTTGGTTCTAAAACGGTCCTTTCTGGCGCTCACTCTCTCTCAGGAGTTTCTCTTGTTTTTAGCTGCTGTTGGTCATCAGCAACAACATTTGTTTGATTAGCCTTCTTTTGTTTCAAGACCGCCTTCAGGGAAATACCTGCACTCACTCAATCAAGTGCAAGTTGAGCAAGTCCACAAATGAATGTCCCGTTTCTGCTTGCCAACAATTCACAATGGACTTCACCGGTGTTGGCAAATTATTTGCACCATGCGAGGCTGAATAATGAAACGGCTAAACATAGCGGACTCCAAATGATTATTTGGTGTTGCAGCCTGACTTGACTGGGCTTGTTTAAAGACTCAGGTTAATGAGCCACCGCTTGCATCCATCAAACACCCTTCAGAAAAGTCCAAACTTGTCGTCCAACTCAAGAGAAGTAATTCACCAGCCGCCCCAGTTTCCTAACGGAGGAATGGGGCTGATCTCACAGGCCACCGATCTGTCACAGCGAGCCTCCGAGTCCGACTGATAGTTTTCATGAAAACTTGATTTTTTGTTAATGTTCTAAATGTCTTCTGGAGCTGCTTCAACTCTTTTCGAAGGTGTCTCGTTCGGGGGCCATTATGCGCATGTCAACACACAGTTTACAAAGAGCCCATCAGAAAGCGTTCCAACTAACTAAACGCAGGTTGGTTTGATAAACACTCCCCTAATCATCTCAACACTGGCATGGATTAGATTTCTCCTCTGGCTCGACAAAAGCGCCGGGGCAACAGTATGACTAATCCCCCGAACTTGTAAATAGTTATGGTGTCAGGACAGAGAAAACAATGAGAGCGAAGGGGACTTCCTGTGTTTATAGAGGACGGGGGGCATACCCCGAATGACTCAGTGCACCAGATTACTCGATCCATTCATCCGTCCATGAAACCATTTCTCCTCGCCATCACTGAATTGACTCTTTGGGATTTACTTTTCACTATTCTAAGAATGAACCACATAATGACACTGTGGTCTATATGAAGGCAACTTCCAATTCTTTTGCTTTGTTTTGTTTTATAGCTCTGTAAGATTAAATGCAGCAGGACTGGGGAGGGCTTCGTATGATTTGTTCAAACTCTGTCGGTCAGACACAGACCCCGGTCCAGCCAGAGGCGCGCTTTGATTAATGAGCAGAGTGGGAGATGATGGGTGTTAGGGGGCCAAAACGGAGAGAGACAGAGATCTCTTTCTCTGCTGCGCTTTATCTCCCTCTCTGTCTCCCCGTGTCTGTGCCTACTGCCGACTTCAGCAGTTTCACAATCCCCGACCGTCCAGCCAAACAGCCAAGCAGGCCGTGCTGCTCCGTTCCACTCACACATGAGCGGCAGCAGTACAACAACAGGAAAAGGGCCTCCTCTGCTTTCTCTTGCGGCTCCTGTCTCCAACCTCCCGGAGGGTGGATCTTGTTATTATCATTAATAACTGTGGCTTGAGCGCAGATAAGTCGTCAGCATTCCAAAACTCTTGGTTTTGTTTATGAGATGGTGTTGCAAGAGCAGATAAATAGGGGGTTTATTTAAAGGCTTTCTATTTTGGACAAAGGTCTGCTCATCACTGATAGAGTGCGGCAACAGCTGACACGCCGACGCTGTGGCTGCTGTTCGTGGTCAAAGACTGACGCCTAGTGGTCATTACTGAGCATCACAGTCTGGATAGGGAACTGCGCGTGTAAACGCTTCAATAATTTGAGTTAAAATGTGAAAATTTTAGATCTAAGTATTACTTTTGATAAGTTAATCACTACCAAATTCAAACTCTGAAGTTCAAATGCATTTTATTTTTCGAAAAGAAAAATAATACATTGATTTTTGATCAATATTTGGTCAATATTTTGTCATATTGATCAAAAATTTAGTACTTTAAAACAGACACTTCTAGATTGTCTTACATTTTTTTAAATATATTATATATATAAATATAATGTTTTTTATATGTATTCAGCCTTCTACTACATGACCATTAGAACCCAAATGGCTCAATATTCATTCTCTTGATTTTCAGGAGGACGCAGGAAGAACGACCGGAGAGAACGGAGGAATCGCAACAACCGCAAAGACAAGGAGAACCTGGAAGGGAGGCCGGAGAGGAAGCGGGACAGGGAGCGGGAGAAGGAGCGGGACGCCGCAGAGCGGGAAGACTCTGATAACAGGAACAAAACGGAGCACAGGCACCGCAGGGGCCACGACCCAGAGACGACCCCTCCAGACGACAGCCTTGTACAGTAATACCCCGGGACGAAGTCTGACGACCCCCGACGTTGCCCTCGTTATCCCCCCCCCTCCCCAAAAACCTTCCTGCTCCCACTGTTTGCCCCCCACTACCCCTCTCTGCAGGGGTGTTGCTGCTACCTGTATGATTTGAATATACTGTTTATGCACAAGCGGGATGGGGCACACTCAGCCACAAGGCGTGGGCCACTGATGACTTTAGAAAGTCTGTTTTTTTTTCTACCCTGTAGCCCCAATTTGTTCACTTGCGCCACTGCGGAAGTGTCCCATGTGAAGAGACTGCTCAGACTGCTGTCGGGACTGAAGACCAGAGCGAGAACTGTCTGTGAACGTGTGGAAGACGACCAGACAGACGGACTGAAAGACAAAGGTGTTATGTGCTTGTTGATATGGTTATTTAATGGGGGCTTTGGTACAACGTTGCGCATCTTGGTTTTGAATGTAGATTTTGGAGCATTATGTAGAACTATTGTTTATTATTGTTGTTTCTGTGCTTTAGATCTCTTTATTTGGTGCAGGAGAAGTAATTCAATCTGAACTTTGGCCCGCTCTTGCCTCTTTGTGACATCTTCACGAACACGACAGTTGACAGGTGCATCCGATTCCTGTCAATTTAAAGTCAAAAGTTGAGAAACCTACTTTGTACATCTTGGACACAAGCTAATCTCATTCTGATAAGCGACAAATCTAATCTACCACTGGTGTTTCTTTTATGTAAATGAATTCTGTGCTCTCAGTAAAGCTCTTCGACTAGGAACCAAAAAGCACCTGTATGTCAAATAAAACTATAATGGGTTTGTACCTGTGTGTGTCGTTTCCTTGATCCTGTGCAGCCCTGAGTGAAAAGAACGCTGCTCACAGAGAGAACGGAGAGTTCAGCTCACCACACTGAAGCAGCAAACTGCTCCATGGTTACAGTCTGGAAACTGATGGTGATCACAGCAGCTCTACAAAAAGCAATAGAGGCGGCAAGTAAAAGCTTCAGTGGTGGTTCACACAGACTCACCTCGAGGTTTTGTTTTCTCTGATGATTCAACAAACGATTCTGACGAATACAAACATTCTCGAACTTCACAAACACATCCTGAACAAATCCGTACGACTTTATCTTTGACTCTTTCATAACCATTTCCTCCCCTTCAGGTTTGACCTTTCACTCCTTTTGGTTTGGTAAGTTAGGTTACTCATATCAGCATGCTCAGAGCCAAGATAAAACCAAGAAGTTCAAAGACCGTTCAGTCTGTGGCGTTCTACCTGAACAGGTTCCCTCCAATTAGCAGAGACAGTCAGATCAGGTGAAACGTTTCAGCTGCAGCTCAGCTGGGGGGGGGGGGGGGGGGGGGGGTGTGGGGCCAATCCAAAGGTCAGCTGTTGATTGCCTGTCCTTGCCCCCCCACCCCCACCCCCCTTCTGCAGACACTAAACACCAAGTCACTCCCAATGGTGTGTGGACGCCTTACATAATAGCCACCCTCTTGGTGTGTGTATGACTTTGTGACTGAATGGGTGAATGTGACTGATCAAATGAATCACAGACTGCTCAATCGATGCAAACGCTAAGCTAAACTTATTTCTACATTTATGAAAAAAAGGCACACGAATGCAATACAGCACTAACTTTCTCTTGAGTTACCTTTCAGCATGTTGACCCTGCTGTGGACCGGCTACCTGCAGCTACCTGCCTTCTGCTCGGTGTCGGCTGGGACAGAATCCAGCTCCTGTGGACACAACACTGACCAAACAAGGAAGTCAGAGGTTCTTTTGCAGTTGATCAACCTGTTGCATCAACGTTGCACAACTTCTCTGGACAAAGATGAAAAGAAACATTTTAAAGCTATTCTGTTTATTGATGGAGTGGGTATGTTTGCTCTTTCAGTAACTTCTACTGTGTTCGCATCGACAGGCTTGACAGCATTTCCTCAGTATTCATTCAGCAGAGAGATCCCCTCAAAACACAGACTGTACAGGAAAATATATGAAATATTTAAACATCTGCAAAATAGAGAACTCACAGTACAGTATGTACACGAATCACAGGTGCCAGATAAAGCCATGTCTGAAAATGTTCGGTAAATAAAACACAAGAGGAGACCCGAAGGTCAAAAATCGGACTTTTTCAACCGAGTTGTAGAAATTTTACTGCTCAAACAAAAATGAGAGAGGAAACGCTGATAGATTTTCAGATTCACCCTGACGCTTTTCAACTTAAGACGGAACAAATTATCAATCACAGCGGCTGTTTGTTTTCGAGTAGTTGAGTGTCCCCTGTTCACTTCATGTTTGCCACGAAGTCCTCGCCCTTCTTGATGGAAGCCTTCAGCTCGCCAATGGCGTCGGCCACCAGCTTCTCCTCGAAGGCGGACAGCTTGCCCAGCCCGAGGTTCTTCTCGATGCCGGACTTGCCCAGGAGGAGAGGTGTGGAGAAGTACTTGCACTCCGTCTCCTCGGACCTGACGAAGGCGCACTCCACCACTCCCTCCTTCCCGTTCATGGCATCCAGGACGGAGAAGGTGAAGCGGGCACCAGCATAAGCCATGGAGAGGGTGGCAGAACCGGCTCCGGCCTTGGCCTTCACCACCTCGGTGCCGGCCTCCTGGATCCTCCCGGTCAGGGCGGACAGCTGGTCAGCGGGGAACTCCACTTTAGGTGTGCACTGGGAGATGAGGGGGATGATGGTCTTTCCTGCGTGACCTCCGATGACTGGCACGTTGACGCGAGCAGGGTCAAGGCCTTTAAGCTCTGCCACGAAGGTGTTAGCCCTGACAATGTCCAAGGTGGTGACACCAAACACTTTGTTGGGGTTGTAGACTCCGTGTTTCTTCAGGACCTCCGATGTAATGGGGATAGTGGAGTTGACGGGGTTGGCGATAATGCAGATCATCGCCTCAGGGCAGTTGCGGGCGCAGGCATCGGCCAAGGTGGCCACGATGGTGGCGTTGGTGTTGAAGAGGTCGTCGCGGGTCATTCCGGGTTTCCTCGGCACACCGGCGGGGATGACCACCACCTCGCAACCCTGCAGTGCGGCGTCGAGCTTATCCGGACCCATGTAGCCGGTCACCTGGGCCCTGGTCTCGATGTGGCTGAGGTCCGCGGCCACACCGGGCGTGTGGGCGATATCATAGAGGGAAAGGTTACTCACCAGGGGGCTGTTCTTAAGCAGCAGGGAGAGCGGCTGGCCTATGCCGCCTGAAGCCCCGAGCACCGCCACCTTAGCATTGTTCTGCGAGGAGGTGGACAAGCTGCGGGCCAGGCTGACGGTGGGTCTCACGGCGCGGGAGAACATCTTCTCTGCGGTTATGCTTTCGGGTTATTTCGGCGAAAATAAGAAAAGCTGGCGAGCCCCTCTCCTCTATGACACCAACGTCCTCTAGCCACGAGCGAACAGGAAGCCCGGCGCAGTGACATGCGTATAAGATAGAGGTCGTGCGATATTACGTCGAATTGCGTCAGCACGTACAGCTACGTCGTCGTCTTTATCCCCTGCTCCTTTTTCGGAGGAAAACAAAGCCAGTTAACATTGGAAGTCGGGAAATTAGCATTGGAAATAAGTACCGTCACAAGACTCGGAGTAGTGAACCAAATCTGTCTCTACGGTACGTTTGAAGACACTGTGACAGTTTGTGTGGCGGGTAAATGTTTTTTTCCGGACTGTTTATGTCGTCCCTGCTAAAACAAGCTAGCACCGTCAGATGAACTCCGTCTATTTGCTGGAGACGGAGCGCTTCCCTCAGCCTAGCCAGCTTTAGCTCACCACAACAGGTCTCATTGTTTTCAGGGCTCCGCTTATTCGGAGGATCTCTCGGTGTCGGTAAAGCTCGGCTCGCTCACGCGCCTGTAAACAGTAAACAGCTCGCTGTCGGGTCGCTGTTGTGTGGACACACCGCGAGACAAACAAGTTTGTTGAGCTGTCACCAGTTTTTGTGCACCGTTAGCTGTTGATTTCACTTTGTTTAATGTTAGCTGCTCTCACGACTGGCTCGGTAATGAGGACAGCTGGCTTCAGTCAGCACAAACTTGTAACAGCGAGCTGACACAGTTAACCGATTGTGGCAAGGCCACGAACAGAGCAGCCTTTGTTTGTCCCAGCCTCTCACATTTCATCCATAACTGAGCGAATTAACTCAAAATAATCCGTTTTACGTCAGACTTGAGCGTTTCAGCTTGTTTGCCAAATATAATGGTGTTTTACGGTGTTTACGCGGGGAAGGAGCGCACAATGCATCTATTACAGGAAGGACTCGGACGTAACAATACGTGAGGTAACTGTCCAGATTGTTTGAGAGCACATTGTCAATGCCTGCCTTGTTTTTTTCTTTCGTGCAGTAGGAAGATCGAAGGTCCAACAGCTCTCCTAATGATACAACAGCACTGAAGTTACTTAAAGTAAGTGTCATGTGGTGTGTGTGTGATGTGACAGGAACTATTGTGGTCATTGACAACATTTGTGCTCTCCTTAAATGTGTGATCTCTGGCTAAAACTTATTTTTCCATTTTTGTTTTAGAAACCTGAATCACACATGATGATTTAATGAAAATCACAGTGGCTTCTATTATCCAAAATAGAGCAGCAACCAAAAATGAATTTTACTTGGATATTAAATGCATGTTATGTTTTTCTTCTTCAACTGTCCTCTTCTTCCTCCCTGCCAGCACTTCTTAAGGATGGCTAGTTGCGGAGAAGTCGACCACTCTGTTAGCTCCCTTCCATCCAGTAAGAAAGGCAGCAACAGCGGCGGTGGCAGTGGGAACAGCGCTGACTCGTCCTGTTCCAGCTCCAACAACTCCTCCCCGGCCTTGTCTGTACCAGAGTGTGCCATCTGCCTGCAGAGCTGCGTCCACCCGGTCCAGCTGCCGTGCCACCACGTCTTCTGCTTCCTGTGCGTGAAGGGAGCCTCCTGGCAGAGCAAGCGCTGTGCTCTGTGCAGACAGGAGGTGCCAGACGACTTCCTGGAACGGCCCACGCTACTCTCACCGGAGGAGCTGAAAGCCTCGGCAGGGGGGCGGGGCGGGGCGGCGAGTGACCACGCGTGGTATTATGAGGGCCGTAACGGCTGGTGGCAGTATGACGAGCGAACCAGCCGCGAGCTGGAGGACGCTTTCTCCAAGGGCAAGAAGACGGCCGAGATGCTGATTGCTGGTTTTTTGTATGTAGCCGATCTGGAGAACATGGTGCAGTACAGGCGCAACGAGCATGGCCGCAGGCGGAAGATGAAGCGGGACATTTTGGATATTCCCAAGAAAGGCGTGGCAGGACTGCGTTTGGACACTGACGGTGTGACCGGGGCCGTGGGTGCGGCGAGTAGAGAGAACTCTGCTGACGGGGCTGATACGACAGTGGCGGCCACACAGCAACAGGTTGCAGGTGTTTCTTCAACCGCAACGGCCTCTTTAGCTACTGCCAGGCCTCCCACCTCCCTTGGCGGTCAGCCTGGCCCCAGCACGAGCCCCTCCGTGGAGGACGCGCTCTCCCAGCTACAAATCAGCCCCAGGCCCGCCCCCCCTCATGAGCGCGCTGAGACTGGCGAAGGAGAGGAAGAAGATGAGGATGAGGAGGAAGAGGAGGAGGAGGCCTCACCATCCAGGTCCTCCGACCCTCACACCTCCGTGGACGAGTCTGGCTCCGGGGACTGGAGCGACGACGAGGAAGAGGAGGATGATGAAGAAGAAGGAGGAGGGGATGCGGAGCGCGTTGAGCCTTGGGAGGGGAGGCCACAGAGACAAAGACTGAACCCAGGCGACAGAGCTCCCCCCCGCGCAGCGTCCGCCTCTCCACCCTCCGCATCCAGTAGCAGTGGCAGGTCCAGAATGCCTGACGGCCAGTGTACAGTGACTGAGGTGTGAAGCGATCATCGAGACATCATCACGAAACGGCCGCTTTCCATTCCGATAATTTATTCCTCTTGTTATGCTGGTGTTCACTTCTGTCACAGATCGGATGTGGGTGTACGGCTTGGCTGGAAGATAACAGGCAGTGCGCAATCAGTAACGAAGCAAAGCCACGCTTCTCAGTTTGTACCATTCTGGGTGTATCTGTATAAATCGTACATCAGTCTTCTTCTTGATTCACTCAGACAGCAACAAATCGATCCGACTCACTGAAAGTGAGGTAAAGTTGAAACGACCATGCGTCTCACTGTTGTGAGCCGAGAAGGAATCCTGTTCATGTGAAAGCCGTCGAACAGACATTGTGTGGTTTTCAGATGTTACCAGGTTGCTTACTTTGAATTGCAGGTGTTTCAAATCCGTTATTTTTCAATTCAACACATAATGTTTAAAGTTTGAATCGAGTCAACACTGCTTCTGCCAGACCAAGCCACTAATTACTATGTAACACCCGAGGGCTCCTGGGAGTCCCACTCAGCTTTGTGACGTGCAGTGACAGACGGCATCATGGGGACTTCTCCCCCCTGGAAACGGAACTGAGCCATTATTCTGAACGGCCACTTTCTCATCTTCTACACTTTAACTCTCTCAGCTAACTTAGCACGTGGAAAGAGGGCTCAGCAGAGCTTAAGTCACCGGGCTACTCTGACGGTGAAGTTGCTCCTTGATAGCTTGTTCCCTACCTCCAACCTTTCTGAACACTTCCTCAGATTTACCAGATCAAACTGCCTTTCCTTTCAAAGTTTCAATCCTAAATGCTAACTTTAGGGCCGAGTGCCACTGACTGTGTTTTGACAAAAAGCAAAGTTGTCTAGTAAAATAAGGAAAGGTAACAAAGGTTCATGACATCAGGATGATACGTGGAAAACTGATTCTCATGCTTGATATTTACCACAGAGTTTAATGTGAGACCACGGGGCGTCGGGCTTGAGATTAAGAACCCTGCTTTTAAATAATTGTGCAGATTAGAATTACATATCAGATCGTTTTAACATCTCCCAGCTCTAAACAATTGGCATTTTTAATGTGAAATCCGTGTTTCCATCTTTAAAACTCTGCAGGCTTTTGTGGCCTCATTAATCTCCTCGTCCCTTACTAAAGTACTTTCAATTGGTGTGTTTCTAAAGTTTTGTGAATCGTGCGTGTTTCCAGAGAGAGCTATTTGGACACTACTGGCTGGCCGAACGGGAGCGTTGGTGTGTTTTGGGTTCAGTTTGAGACTCTTCTGACTTTGTGTTTTGGTGCATTTCTTAAGAGTGCGAGTCCTCTTACATAAAACTGTCTGAAGGAGTAAGAGACCAACAACACATCATGGCTACTGGCTATCCTGCAGAAATTTCAAGTTGTTATTTTTTTATTCCTTACATGCTTATATCATCCGCTCAGTTTTAGATTCTCAAATCTGAAGTATAAAGTTTGTGTAACTGTTTTTTGCCTGGAAACTTCTTTTTTTTTGTTATATGGTTTGTAATTTAAAAATAAACTGTCATTTCATCATCCTACCTGGATTTCTGTGTGCTTGGACTTTTTTTGCCTTTTCCATTTTTCCTTCTGATGCATCCGAGTCAGTTCGATTCTAATCCAGATCCGTTTTCTCAGTTTATTTAATCCCAAACTCAATTTGAAGCAGGGCCACTTTAATGCATTAATGTCTTTCCCTCATTCACCTTGAAGGTGTTTGGTATTCTGATCACGGCAGGTTGGAGCGCTCCAGCTGGGTTTCCAGCCAGGAAACATGACCCCTGAAAGCAGAACACGGCCCGGCTTCCTCCAGGGACTCGTCCTAATTTTCCCACTTCACTCTGCACTCTCGTTCTAAAGCAATATCTAAACTGCAGCGGATGACAACCCAACAAATCAGCGCTGAGCACCCTGTTATCTTTTTAAGTGTGCTCTTTGGGTGGTTCAGTGCTTGAGTGTTCGTCAAGGTCATTGAAGCAGACGGAGAAAGCAGAGAGGCAGAATGCTGAAGCTCAGTCGGACAGTCCCCTTCTTTATGGACAGGGGTCGAACACAATAGAAGAAAGAAGTGATGAATAAAGTTGCAATGACGTCATGAGCACTGAGAGATCAGATAACAGACAATAGCGCCAGAGCAGACAGACGCAGGTCACTCCTGCTCAATACACCTCATCAGTGTCTGTGGAGTGATCCCATCAACATCATCTGTCCTCCGACATCAGGCAAACACTTCTCACGTGTTTGATAACAACAGAAGTGATTTGACAGGACATACAAACACATGCAAAAGGATCTTCCAGCGTGCTCAAACTGTTTTGCTGTTCTCTTAAAATGTAGATATAAATCTAAACAATGTATTCATTTTACAGAGTCACTGTAAACACCAGAGATAAAGCAGAAGTTCAGCTGAGGTCACACAGCAACACTGTGTTTGTTGCTTGAGTTACTGCCGTGTTCACTTCCTGAAACACAAAAGGTGCTGTGTCTCACTGACTCGCCTCCTTTAAAAGGTACTCTAAAGCTCCTCTGCTCTACTTTGATCACGACAGAGTATTTGATAACACCTCTGTTGGTATTCGATGACCTGAGAGGCACTAACAAAGAAAAGGACACTTGGAGCAGGTCATTTGTGTTTGGACTTGCTGGCCAGAGCCTGCAGATTGGCGGGACCTCCCCACACCGTCCCGAAAACGTCCTTCTCCGTCCTCAGGGCCTCCGACAGAGGGAGTTCTCTCCCTGAAACCACCACCTTCTTCACCGCCCGGATCACGGGCGCGGGTCCCTTGATGTACCGACCGAGCCAGCTTTCAGCTCGCTGCACGCAAGCGTCTGCACCTTCCTCTTCCTGACCGGCCTCCACGACTCCATCTGCCAGTCCCATGTGCAGCCCCAGTTCGGCGTCCACTTTCACAGCGCCGCCCAGCAGCTTCAGCGCCTCCCGGCTTCCCACGATGCCGACGAGCCGCGCGGCGCCGCCCCAGCCGGGGACCAAACCCATGTGTTTGTGAACAAACTGGATCACGCTGCCGGGCGTCATCAATCTGGGAGAGAGACACACACCACACGCATCAGTTGAGTTAAATGTTTTGAATCTTTCGTGCGCTCGGGTAGAAACATCACCTGTAATCACAGGCAGTGGTGAGCTCTGCACCTCCTCCCAACGCTCTCCCCTCCACCAGAGCGACGGAGATAAGAGGCAGCCTGCAGCGGGGGAAACATCCCGTCAGCAGACTGAGGTAAACATTGTTTACCAGCAGCTCGCTCAGCTTCCCTCTGGTCGCTGCTGCTTTTGTGAAAGCATCGAATACGCAGAGAAATCGGGCGTCCTGACCTGAGCAGCCTCGTGAGAGCGTTCTGCATAAACATGCACATTTTCATCCCGTCCTACGAGACAAGAGACAAATGAGCAGGAAGAACCACAGACATGCGCGCGGGCTGGTATTTATGTGGCCACGGAAAAAGAAACACTAACTGCTGCCTCTCAGGTTTCCCACCTGTGGGTTGGATATTGCGCGGACGGCGTTGAGGTCCGATCCTGAGCAGAAAGTCGCAGCAGCCCCCCGAACGATCAGGCCTTTGCCTTCTGTCCAGCCCTCCAGCTCAGTCACCCGCTGCTCCAGTTCCACCATCATACTGCCTGACAGGGGGAAAAAAAACAACAGATCCAATGTTTGCTCGGATACAGCGGAACATCCCAAAGTCGCGTGTGTTCCCGGTGAGAACACGACACGTCCAGTGAGCTCACCAGAGAAAGCGTTCATGCGGGAGGGGTTGTTGACGGTCAGCACGGCAACGCCAGAGTCCTGCTTGAGCAGGTCGACAGAGCCTCCGGGAAAGGCCCGCAGCTTCTCTTGGATCTCCTCCGGATCGAAGCCGTGGACGCCGGAGTAGATGCCACCGCCGCCGCTCCGTCTCTGTAGCAGCCTGGGAGCATTGCAGTTCAGACAGCACGCACGGCAAGTAGGAAACAGCTCAATGTTTTCACGATGCTCCAAGAAAAAAAAAAACCTCTTTATGATGCCAGAAAACTTTCATCGAGTCATTTCAGGTTTCATAACACAGGCAGTTGGCAGCGCCGTCACGTCACGGTGGCTGCCTTTCTCCATTGTTTTACAGATTTAAAAGAAAAAAGTATCATTTGCCAAACATGAACTGCCTCACAATCTTCAGTGGGATCTTTACTGACAGCAGCCCAGGAACCACAGAACTCAGCAAGCTGCATCGAGCGCACGCAGAAACGGTTTGGCACCACTCAGACGTTTTGTTTTGGTTTCTCTTGACTTTGCTCGACTTGTTTTATGCTTTTTGTTTACTTCTACTGACATAATGGAGAGTCGCGCAGGTTCAAGTAGTTCAACAATTCTGATTGCAACCGTCTGTGTAATTGTACTACACTGCCAGGATGGAGTCTTGTGTTGCTCAAGACCTAAAACTACCTTTTGAACCCACAAACAGGACAAAGATGAATGCTCCTAATACACCTCAGCTTCATTATATGTGGGACCAGACCACAAAAACACACTTCAAATCACAGTCTCTGATGCAAAGCCTTCGTAGCTGTGTGCAAAACTTCAGGCCTTTCTTTTAGAGACTCACATTTTATGAGCACCAACAAGCTGAGAAGACGCATCTGACTGGCTGAATATTTATTTTGGACAGCGAATGAAAACTGTGAGCTCAACTTGGCCACATCTGACGTGCTTTCAATCATGACCTCACCACAATCAATGAGACTGGCTGAACTCCATTACCTGAGCCAGGATCCACGGCAGCTGCTGCTCCTCAGGAGCTGCTGCCTCAGCACACACAGGACCATCCTGCAAGAAGGCAGAGGCGCCTCTGAGCCTTTGGGTTTCACTTGCAAAAGCAGAGTGTCGACAGACTGGTGGTTTTCTTGTGAACGGACAAACGTAACATAGCAGAGTTACTCCTAATATTCTCCCTCTTTCTGACAACCCAAACGTGTTTCCTTTCAAATTACAGCCACATTGGTGAGGAAGATGCATTTGTGGGATGAGCAGCACAGCCAAGAATGAACAGAAGTTTTTCTGCCACTGACTCTTGTTGGAAGGGCTGAAGAACTGAGCAGTGAACAATGCATTCATTCCTGAAAAACGTCTTTTACCAACAGCTGAGAGAAACTAATAATTATGGAAGCCCGTTTGCTACACAAAGCATCAATAGTATGTCCACGTTAAATAAATTCACATAAATCCATCAAACCTTGGACAAACTTTAAGGGTAGAAGTGAACCACACAGCGTCAATAAAGAGC
>JAUESF010000008.1:9756700-9768319 GCA_032274765.1 Malacoctenus tetranemus | reverse complement strand
TTCTGTTTGAAACAAAGGCTTGCAAAAAACAGACTGTTAATGTGTTATATTGTACATGCTTGCCTCATTCCTCACAGGAAGCACATCTATAGATACAGAAATAGCTTCAGATTTCTCTGATCTGTTTAGAATTAGGAGCAGATGCCACCACAGGGTGCCAACTTTGAATAAAAATCTATTAAATGAGTGCATCCTGTCAATCTAATGCTATGAACATTTTTTAAATGAACACCTATACAAACAACATGTTTAACATACTGAGTGACTCAATAATAGATTTTTCAAAAATGTCATGTATCAGGTGGTCTAGAGGCCAAGGTGACTTCATTGCCGTTTGCGACCATTACACCTTTATTCTATCGCAGGCTCTGTTCGCTTCCTGTCTGTTCGGGGTGTTTCTACAGAGGCTCGACGCTGTTCTGCTCCTCTTCGGCCGGGTGATGGAAAGATGCTTTGCGCATGCGCAGAGATGGAGGCGGATGCAGCAGCGGAGCTCAACCTGATCCATCAAGCTGCCCAACACAACCACAGCCAGAGCGGAACAATCAGGTGCAAAAGCCTCTGTATTGTTGCGGGACTCACATTTTACAGTGGGTTGGTGTATTTGTGTCAAACCCAGCTGGAAGAGTCAAGAAGGAAATCATCGAATTCAAAATGTAGTGTTTTCAGAGTGAATGCAGTTTTTTGGATATCAGACAGTCAAGACCGATTGAAGCTCAACACGATGGTTTTGTATTTCTCACGAAATGTTTTCGAATTATACTCACTGATAGTAAAAAAAAAACATAATATCTGTCAAATGATCATCGAAGCTTTCCATTAAAACATGATTGATGTCATAAAAAAGAAAAGTCGCAGAATGAAAAGTCCGGTTCAGAGTTTTATTTTGAAAGTCTCACACGAAGCCGTTTTCCACTGCGTCTCACTTGTCTCTCAGTGTCTCTGATAATGCACCGGCTTCTCGTTCGTCTTTTCTCATTGTTTTAGATCCACATTTTCCTCCGTTGTTCCTACCAGCGGCTCCAGCCGATGCGCGCTCCTCTCCGCCGTGTGGTACGCGCTCCGGTAACGAGGCTGCCCGGAGGGACGGAGGAAGCAATGCGCTCCACGGACGCGCTTCACTGATGGTCGTGAGCGTCCATCACAGGCCCCGTTCTCTGATCGCTGGAGCTGCTTCCTCGTGTGAACATGGTCAGGTGATAGAGTTCGGGATCTCAGACGCTCTCTGTTCTTCAAGGCTAAAGGTCCAGACCGTCACATGAACAATGAAGATCTGGAGCACGGAGCATGTTTTCAGGTTGGTCACTGGGAGGTGGAGTGTTCCCAACGTCAATGAAGCAGATTGATGAGATTTATCGTCAGAGGTCGAGGTTGGTGACACCTCCAGCTTACAAACTGCGTCTGAAACTGACATGTTAAACTCTAAAACTGTCATATTTCAGTTTCCAGTTGATGGTGTCAATCCGATTTGTATTTAAAAAGCCTGATAAACTGAATGACCACCTGCACAGGGAGCAGAGGTCATCTGCTTCCATTCAAGCATACATTCACAACTGTTCCATGTGTCTCTCAGAACCATTTTTTCTCCTTTTAGTCCTCATAAAGCTTCAGAAATCCTCCTAATTCTCTTCCCTTTGGCAGTTACCCCTGGGAGACTGTGATCAAGGCTGCCATGAGGAAGTACCCCAACCCCATGAACCCCAACGTGGTTGGGGTGGACGTGCTGGACCGCGGGTTGGACGCAGAGGGACGCCTTCACAGCCACAGACTCCTCAGCACAGAGTGGGGCCTGCCGAGCATCGTTAGAGCGGTGAGTGGTACACGGACCCTGGAATGGTGTGAAAACAGTCATATATGTACCTACATTAGGCCCGAGGAAGCTTGAGCAGAGGTAAATTCATGCATTCTGATTGGCTGTTCAAGTATCGTCCAACCAAGAATCTGATTACAGATCCTGGGAACCAACCACACGCAGACGTATGTGAAGGAGCACTCCATCGTGGACCCAGACGAGAAAAAGATGGAGCTGTGTTCAACAAATGTGAGCGTCACCTTGACGACAATGCTCAGTCCTTTGTGCTGTAGGATCGATTAAGTCGCACTGCATTAGGTTTGACCAGCTTATGCAACCAACCCTTGGCCTCTTCCAGATTACCCTCACCAACCTCATATCAGTGGATGAGAGGCTGCTCTACAGGCCCCATCCAGACAACCCTGAAGTGTAGGTGTAATGTATTCCACTTCCTTCCTCCATCCAGGAGTGTATATTCCCACCAGTAGGTGCTGTCAAACTGACATTAGTCATGTGTTCTGAGTGTGCTCCTGCCTTCGCCTGCTCCTCAGGACTGTGCTGACCCAGGAGGCCATCATCACAGTCAAAGGAGTCAGTCTGAGCAGTTACCTGGAGGGGATGATGGCCAGGAGAATGTCTGCCAATGCCAGAAAGGTAAGGTAGTGATATTCAATGCACAGGAAGGGTTTTTTTCTTTGCATGTCAGCCCGGTTGAAGAAAAACAAACAAGTATACTGGGTTCTTTGCATGTTTTCAATGTTAAACTGGGTTTCAGTGATTTCGTGACTGGTCCTGATTGACATCTCTTCCTTCCCCTCTGATTGTTTCCTTCTCTGTGTGGATCTGTAGGGTTGGGATGCGATTGAGTGGATTATTCAGAACTCTGAAAGAGAGAACGTTCCTCTCTGTGACATTTACTAACGCCGGTAACTCTCCTTCCTTCCTCCCTGTACATCTCTGGCCTCACCAGATCACATTCAGAATGACGACTTTCTACCTCTGAACGTGTTGGGAGTTAACATCCTGGTGCTTCTCTGTCTGCCCTCGCAGGACACCAAGTTTTTCTACGAGGACGGCTTTCCATAGCGACGATTCACCGGGGGAAACGCGGCATCTCCGGTCACTCTGCAGCTGACACAGCGCCACCTGTGGAGGGCCGTGTGGACTGTCACCCCCACGCCACCTGTCCTACCTCTGGAGGAAGAAAAAAAAAGCCCGAAGGATTGAGGAATATTTGCCAAAGCTGAGCAGTGATAAAAGCCTCATCTCAGAAAGGATTCCCAGAGTGTTGGAGGCCTGATCAAGTGGGCGTGGCTTATTGCAAACGCAGCATTCATTCATCCATTAACTGTTTTAATTAAGCGCAACCACAGACATGTCATGACATTCAGCGACTTCGAGAATGCCAACAAAGAGGTGGTACAATGCTACAATTATGCAACGAAACTGACTTAGTGTAGATATTCTGTTCAAACACTGAAGACAGATGGAGTCGGAGAACGTTCACATCAGAAAGATGCTACTGGTGCTTATTTTGTGTTACACGGGCACTAACTGTAGACAATGTTTGCATGATAGTAGTGAAAAACAGGGTTATTAATGAAAAGAATATATATATTATAAATTAAACTATAGGGTCTTAAAAAAAAGAAGCTCGTAATGTACCGCTAACATTGCCTTCTCTGTCCACACACACACACACTGGCATATTTTCAATGTAGCACCATTTGGGTTTTCCCTCAAACCAGCAGGTTAGACAGTAGGTCAAAGAAGAGCTTAGTAGTAGTAGTAGTAGTAGTAAAAAGCAAAACATGTTTGCACGCCTCTAAAAACAGAGCTGCTGGTGTGAAGCAATGGCCACTCACACATCATGCTTCCAAATGTTGACCTGAAGCTACCTACACGCCCTGCAGAGCAGGCCAGTACTGTACATGGGACGCTGCAGAGGGAGAAGTACAGGGGGGGGGGACTTCTGTGCTGAAACCATGTTTCCTGATTAATGTATTGATAACATATTTATATAGCGTTTTATTTTTAAAACATTGTTTACAGCAAAGTAAATTAATACTTTGGTCGGATTGTCTGTTGTGTCAAATTAAATTCATTTTGCTTTTCTTTTTTTTTTAACTCAACTTCATGTTTTCCTCCTGCAGCAAATAAAAGAATGGTTTGATAAAATAACACCTTGTGACTGAAGGTTCATCTCGTGCCTGTATGACGCCAAAGTGTGGTTACACAGCAGGGAGGGTTCTCAGCGGGTTTAGTTCTCAGTTCCTGCTGAGACTTCTACCTTTCTCTGTTCCTACCACTGTGCACGTTTGGCCGATAGAGGGCAGACTTTGACTGCTGGCAAAGCAGCACCAGGGGAAAACTTGTTTAACTCCGCTAAGTCGCCCATGAATATTTGAACTGACTATTTCAACAGTTGTGCTGAGTCATGCTGTGAATGTGTGCACAGAAACGGTCCCTGAGAAAGTCTGACTTGGAGACGCGTTGGTTCCATATATATTTTAAAAAGAGATTATGTCGGTGAGATTGAGAAAGGAGAGAGGTGAGATTATGTTCTTTTATTTATTCAACAGAACAAACACAATGCATTGCATGGCATGGATATCGCGTCTCACATTCTGAACAACGGTCGATGCAAGTCAGGGCTCGAAATGCACCTTTGCATAAACAATTTCTACTTCTCTCAAACCCAAGTGTGCAAGTGAACCACTTGCAAAACTCTCAATAAATAAACAGGAATCAGCAGACATTACATAGGAGCCTTGATTGAAATAAGAGGGTTGAAACCGAGTTTGTATCAGATCCTCCAATTCTAACGTATCTGTAGATGAGACATTTGTTGAGGACGATATAAAAAACAGCTTTAGAAACTGAAAGCTTCACAAAGGTGGAAGTCGTACCCGCCTGAGTTCAAGTTTCATAAGGCACACGCCGTCGCAATTATGACAATCTTTGGTAATACTGCACTCAGGTGCTGCAGCCACAGCAGGAAAAACAACGATAAAAATATCAAATTCATATAAAAGTGAAAAAAGAACAAAATAGAAAAGATAATGTGGTGCATCAACATTTCTAATGGATCCAACACTTCACAACGATCGTCCACATTCATTTCCTCTTCAGTCCTGCAGCAACATAAGGCGGCTCCTTTAAGTCCCCCATGTGGACATTGAATGTATTGCACCTCTCCAACCCAGCAGGCCTTGTCACGTCAAATGAACACATTTCTGAAACGAAACACTTCTTTCTATGTTAAGAGAAACATTCAAAGTCCTACACAAACAGAAAAAAAAAAACAAATTTCCACTCTGGAAAAAAAACAAGTGCTCAACACGAAGGTGGAGAGGTGTGCTTACTTTGGAGTCATATGATCAAAAACAACCCACATCAAACTGAGACTGAAGTCCGGCAGCTAAACGTTCCCCCCTCGTTTCTCTCTGCCTCCTTCATGCACCGCAGACCTGCTCCAACTTCTCTCTCTCCGTCCGTCACATTCACTCGCTCTCAAAACGTAAAAATCTCACTGAAGCCTCAGTGCTCCTTCAAAACCACCCCATTGCATAATCGTCTCAGTGGGCAGTGACCCACTCCAGTCACGCCGCAACTAAATATACATCCACAACATGATTGTGACTTTTAACAAAAAAAAATTGTACACTTGTATGTACAGGACCAGTATGTACAGCCAGTTCTTTGGGAGTGTCTGTGGGGGGGGGATCAGAAATTGAAGAGACTGATAAAGTCTTGTGGGGAGAGGGACACGGTGCAGCTGTCCGGGTTGTTGGCTGTGCAGGGATGGTTCGTGTCCTGGTGAGATGAAACAAAAAGAAAACAAAAGACAAACAGTGAACGACTTTCAAATGCTGGCGACTTTATTTTTGAACCCTTTCGGTGCTGCTGCTGCTGCTGCTGCTGTACCTTCCAGAACAGGATGTGGCAGTGTGTGCAGAGGTGCAGGGTGTCGCTGTACTGCTCTCTGTGAGGATAGCAGCGGCTCAGCTTGAAGTACATTTTTTTCCACTCCAGGTGACCTTTATCTGACACCATCAGGCGCTTGCGGATCTAAAAAGAAAAAAAGGGAAGAAAAGAGACTTTGAGAGATTTGACCCAAGGAGAGAGGAAAATAAAATACTTGGAGATCGGATTTTTTTGGCCTGAATTTACGACACACAAAGCAGGAGAGGCTTTTAGCAGCCTTAATGGATGAAGCTGTTTGAGCTAAACAAGAACTGAATTGCTCTGACCTACAGAAAACACCGTCACGTAACCCACTCCAGCCTTTAGCTGTGACACCGTCACCTCCTTATCAAGGCTTCTGAATACAGTGCGAGGGAAGTAGTGTCAGTATGTTCCTCAGAGGCCTCACCATTTCCAGACTCGTTTATCACAGATACTTAACCTCCTTTTAGGACCTGTCCTTACCAAGTAGGTCATGTATGCCAGTGTGTGTGTGTGTGTGTGTGTGTGGGTGTGTGTGTTCTCTCTGAGCCTCCAATGCTTTGCTACGTGCCTGTCTGTCTGTGAAGTGATACTGGCACAGCCTCTTCCAGAGCAGGCGGTCCTCGGTGAGGGTCCCCAGCTCCGGGCACACTTGGCCCAGACTGACCAGGTCTCGGCCGTCCGACAGGCGCTGCATGATGTTCAGCTGCAGGCTGGCGGGCAGTTCTGTCAGAGTCATGCCCGTGGATGTGGGCTGAGGGAAGGAGGGGACAAACAGAGTCAGGAACACCGCCCCGGAAACAAAACAAACAACCCTCTGATCTCGGTGCTGCGTCGGGATATTTACCCGGCTGATCTGGATGTTGTCCAGCCGCTGCTGCCACTGCATGATGTTCTCCATGCGGTGCACCCAGATGTTGATGTTCCCCACCAGGACAGACTTGCCCATGTCCTGAACGAGTCCGCACAGCGAGATGTACAGCGTCTGCAGCAGCTCCTTGATGGGCCGGACGTTCTGCTGGTCGTCGAGGACTGTGGAGACAGTGGCTGTTTAGTTGGTTTAGAGGACGCATCCAGCAGGGTCACGCACAGATCAGCAGCCAACAGGCAATCGGCCAGGCAGCAAATAGTTGCCGTGAATCATTACGAGTTACCTCGTTAAAACAAACTGTTTGGGATCGGTTGTACTCCGACTGTTCTGTTTATAACGTTTGGCCAGAGGGATTCAGCGCGCCACCTAAACAAGCTGAATCTTTGTGTTTAGCAGAGGGAACATTCGGTTTACACTGCGGCTCACAGAGGAGTCTGGTGACTGTCAGTGTTTTGCACTGCGCCCAGTTTCAATCCGCAGTCCTCCTCAGATGTGGTCAGAGCTTTTTCCCTCTCATGCCGGTGCAAAACAGACAACAAAGCGCCACCTTTACTTCACTTGCATAATTTGTGCGTAAGAGAACGCCGCACGTGTGCGACACTGTTCACTTGAAGGGGGTTAACGGGGGGCCGGCGTGTGTCCAAAAAAGAAACAAACAACAGACAGAGACTGAGAGGTGAGCAGGTGTCGGAGGCCGGCAGAGGAGGGCTCACCTTTCTGTACGACCCTCTCCAGAATATTCATGTAATTCTTCTGCGCCACGCCGCTGAGTGAGGGGAGCTGGGACTTGGCGATAAGCTCCAGGAGCTGGAGCAGAGGAAGAGGAGAGACAGAGGAGAGACAGGGAGACAGAAACACAGCATAAATTCCAGGCCGTCTGCAGCTGAGACTCTCTGTTCCAGACCTTCATTTAATTCACGGTTGTTTTGCTACTTTGTCCAGCGAAAGGCAACTGCGCCCCCACCGACAGAACCAGGGAAAGTCCCACCTGGTCATCACTCTCCACTGAATCTCAGACATTCTTTGGTGGGTTTTGGGGGGGGGTAGTGGTGGTGCTGGAACGGCGTTGGACAGCAGCCCAGGCCCTCCACCAAACCAGCTTTTAATCACTCGACTCTTGATGTCAACGTCATGAGCCGAATCCTTGACGGCGCGAGGATGTTGTGTGTCAGCACAGTTGTTGTCTTTGGCCGGCGGGCAAACAGTGGGGGTTTGAGGGTGGCATGCCTGGCACGGAGCAGACGCTGTGACGTCATGGAGAAAACTCCAGCCTCCCCCCCCCTCCCCCCCCTCTTTCTGGCTCCGGTTCGACCCCGATATGCGACTTTTTGTCATCACATCAACATTGTCGCGCGGTATTTCTGGAATTCAGGAGACGCTCTCAGGTGAGCGCCATGAAAGTGCAGCTCAATAATTAATGTTCAGAAACGGCATCATTCAAAGTGCGCACATGCACAGAGAGAGAGTTTGTACAGTAGGTAAAGCTTCCAGGCAAATCCTGCACTGAAAAGGTGATGAGCTGCGGGGTCCAAATAATGCCTGGCTTTGAACTGAATAACTTCCCCCTCTTCATCCCTCCACCTTCCCGTCAGCTCTGCCACTTTTAAGCTCCTTCCCTCCCCTCCCGGCTGCGCTTCTTTTTTTTTTTCCGTCCCATTCTTTCCAGCCCCGCTCCCCGAACCTAATCCCATGCCCTTCTTTTAGCTGCTCATCAAGTGTTCCTCTCTTTGTGGAGCAGCCGGGCAGAACAATGTGCATTTCCGTCTCTACTTTTAGACGCCGCTGCTCACTGAAAACTGCACCTCAGACTTTTTCCCCCGCCGAATTAGACGCCGCGTTTCTTCTTGTTGTGATACGAAGGCCCTGCCTGAGAGGGAGAACTGTGGAGCTACCAAAGGCCTCTCCTTGAGATAACCTCCATTCATGAGCTGAGAGTGAAAAAACACAACAACAAAAACCAGGACCACTTGTCCTTTAGTCGAAGAACTTGATCCGTGTAACTGAGACAGAGTTAAATGAAGCCTCAAATGCCATCAGACACAACCAGTGAAGAGCAGTGACCCAGGACACCGAGTCCAGACTGGACGCTAGTGTTACACAGGAGGATTGTTCTTTGGGGCTGAACAAGCCGCAAGGCGACCTGCGGCAGAAGGCCAATGTCAAAACTGGAACGACATGCAGGCGAATGTCTCCAGAAAGTCATCGGCCAAAAGGGAAACAGTCCCAACTGGGACGGCCAGATGTTGGTGGGACACGGGTGTTGAGGAGCGTTGGAAGGTACACAGACAAAGCGGTCATAAAACACGATCCTCCGCGCGGAGCCCGCTGACCTGCCACAACACAAAGCTGGGCCGCGTCCAGCTGACAGCGGCTGAAATTACTTTGGACGCTCGCTTTACGTAAGGAGGAGACAAAGACACTCGAGAAGCGAGCGCGCCGCCGGACGAGTGACGAGTCAGACGAGAAGCTTTAGAGTGGCAAAGGAGGAGCGGGCTGGTTCTGTGTGTGTCTGTGCACGTGTGCGACTGTGTGTTTGACAGAGAGGGGGAGGAGGAGGTTTGGGGGAGGGGGGGGGGTTGAATCACCTGACAACCACCGGGTCTGGTTTCATAAACCCTTGTCGGGTGGTCGCACCTCACCGCACAGCTGTCACCCCCCCTTCCCTCCCTCCCTCTCTCCCCCACCAGCACTGGAGAACACAACCACATGTAGCCACCAGCTCACATGGGGGCACATGTGGGAGGGGGGCGGGGGGGGAGCTGCTGTTCGGTGGAGGAGGGGGGGGAAGAGGCTCTAAACTCATTCTACCTTTATGTATTATGAGCTCATAAAGGCTGCTACATTATTGATGGGCCGTTTGGATTCTCTAAAGAAACAATAGAGAAAGTTTATTAAGTCGTTTCACATCTCATATCGAGACATATTAAAAATCAGTCCAGTTCCTGACGAGTGAAACGCGTCTCTCAGTTCCCCCCCCCGCTCCATTGTCAATTATGGGATGCCGGAGTGCTTCTGCAATCACATTACGGCAAGCGCTCGCCCTCCCTGGGTGAGGATCATCGCCGCTGAGAGACCCTTGTCTGCGCGGCGATGATAAGAGTCCAGCAGAAGCCAACACACCCTCTTAACCTTCACCCCGTTGGTGCCGCAGACAACTTATTGACAAGCGAAGGAGGCAAACAAAGAGGAACAGTAGGAACGTGAAGAGAGAGAGAGAGACAGAGAGAGGGACGGGAACTCACTCTGACAACGTAATTAAATCGCCTGGTGTCCTTGATGGCGCTGCAGAAATCCAAGCGGTTGAAGGCCTCTCCCAGTGTACAATATCCGTGGCGCTGGGGAGAATTTAATTATCAAGGTATTAGATTGCAATCCTCGTCAGGAGAGGAGGAGGGGTTTTCCCCCCCAGACCACTTGGCGTGTTTACATTAGCGATGATGGCGTGCAAAGTTGATGCGAAGCTACACGGGACGCTGGCTCACCTCCTTGGTGCTTCCTTTGTGGACATAAATCCACTTCTCCCGGTGGAAATCTGGGAGAGGAGCAGAGTGTTTGTTTCACTAACCTGGCCTCATTAGGCTGCCTGGAAGCAGTGACAGACGCACACAGCAACACACAACAACACCCGGCCTCAGCGCGCTCGTCTCGTCGAGGTGGACTTTCTAAAACAACTGCCACGTTAATTACAAGAGATGGATCGTCACGCAACCCCCCCCCCCCCTGCTTTCTCTTCCTCTCTCTCATGTGAAACTTGACTTTGCAACTTAACCGCACGTAAAAATAGTCAGTCGTGATTCAGAGCGGGCTGCTGCTGCTGCTTCTAGTGCGCAGTGACTCACAGGGGGCCTTGGTGTTGTTGTTCATCAGGTCTTTTTTCCTCTTCTTGGCAGCCATGTCGTAGCCCAGAGAGAGCAGCAGGTTCTCCTTGTTGAAACATTCCTGCTCCTCCACTTTGCAGAAACTGGAGAGATAAAATAAAAAACAGGGACAAGTTGATTTGAAAAGGATGAAAAGAAGAACATGATGCTGCACAAACTTTATGTGAACTTTCTCTGGAGTCACGTGAGCAGGTTGTTGTTCTGTCAACAAAGAACTTGGGCATCAAAACAAAACCTTCAAACACGTAAGTGAAACTAGAGGCTGGGGCCATGTCTCAATGCTGCTTTTTGCTCTGAAGGGAGCCGAGTCATGCTGGACAGTTGACAGACATTCCTTAATCCTCTCACTTGTTGTGGGGTTATTATTAGCTCAGTGATTAGCCTGGAAAAGGAACATGGCAACCAGAATAACAAAGGGCAGGAGGAGGAGGAGGAGGGGGGTTAATGAGGGGGGAAACAACACGAGGGTGCCGGCCTGCTGCCTGTCTGTCACCCTGCTTTTGTTCCCAGAGCTGTTTGGACTTTCTACCAATAAACCCACCCTGCCCCCTCCTCTCACCTCTCTGAGTTAAAAAAAAAGTTATGTCGCAGTTCAGAGTTGAGCTTCGACAGTCGCGTCGACTGATAACTGACCTCTCTATGGAGCCATTGTTGTTTTTGTCGTCTGTTGTCTTTTTCCAGCCCTCTTCGGTTTTAACCCAGTTCTGACCCGGTGACCTCCAGTCCTGTCCGAGGAAAGGCATCTCCGCTCGCTGACGCGCTCAGACTAGTTAAAAAAAAACGGAGCAAAGAAAAGCTTTGTTTATCAGGAAATCCTCCCGGACGACGGTCAGTGTCTTGTCGAGCTCTCTTTTCCCCTTTTGTGTTTCTCCTCCTGTGTTGTCATTGCGCAGCTCGTCTTATATCCTCCGAGTCAGAACCCGGAAACACGCGAGGTCCGCCCACTTTGGAAACTTCCCTGCAACACGTGGCTTTGTTTATCAACCCGAGCGTTGCAACACGTCTTGGAGCGGAGCAGCAGGGCGATCTGAGCGCAACACTGGGATGGAAAAGGTCGGACACACACACACACACACACACACACACACACACACACACACACACACACACACACACACACACACACACAC
>JAUESF010000008.1:9720135-9730198 GCA_032274765.1 Malacoctenus tetranemus | reverse complement strand
CCCCCCCCCCCCCCCCCCCCCCCCCCCCACGCTGCGCACAAACACAAACCTCACCGTCGTCCCACTGCGTCTGAGACGCCACACCTTGTCCCCGTGTATCCCCCCATTGTCCCCCTGAGATCCTCAGGAAGGGGCGTGCGGATGCACCCCTCTTTTCCCCCCCATGCGTCTGAACGAACAAAGGCGATATGAGCCGCTGTAATGTGCCCAAGGAACAAAGAATATAATGCTCCGTCTGTGAAGTTGTATCAATTTACTGTACCTCTTGTATTCTGATTGATGTTACACAGAGGGGCCTTGTTACAATTATTTTCGCCTCTGTACTCCTGTTGCAGATGCACACAGCAGTATTCACAATGACAGGTGCCTTGGAGGAAGGAAAAAAAGAAAACACTTTGCTGCAGCTTAATTTAGAAGAAGAAAATTCTCCCAAGTGAAGGAAGCTTTGCAATACCAATAAAATTGTTCTCCATAATTGCAACGATGATGGCGTCTGCAATTTGAAACAGATAAATAAATAAATAAAAAAGAATCCGACAGCCGCAACAACAAGCTGTAAAAATTTGAACGGGGCCTTAATTGCTTCTTTGTTGTCAACATATTTGTTAAAGAAAAGAAATCAGGAGCTCTGTTGACAATAAATCTCAAAGTCAGATCTTAAAGAGGAGCATTAGCGTTGCTTCGGAGCAAAGACTCAAGTCTGGGAAGACAGTGCCGGAGTCATTACCGCCTCCCATTCTCACATTGAGATTTTAATCATGGGCTACAGTATTTCTGATTGATGTGCAAGTATGTGTGGTGTGGAAATTTTGTGTACACACATATATCAGTGTACACGGGGGGTTGTAATACATCTTTGTAATTAGTCTCATAATTATAAGGCAATAAACTGCAGTACACATGGGAGACTGATCCATCTCTGGGATACTGCAATTACCCGACTAAGATGTGTTGCTGTGACAAATCTCCAAGAAGCAAGACGAAGCTCTGCACTGTTCCAGCTCAAACCCCACGCACGCTGGGCTCAATTTACCCTCTACAAATATGCATTAGATGTATAAATATGTCAAGATAAGTCGCTTTGATGATCAATTTGGCCTGGTTCTTGAAGGAGACAATGTGCAGAATAATGACCCCCCCCCCTCAGAAACATCACCGTTTCCCTGACTTTATGTCAAATTACGCTCCTGCTGGTCTTCTTTTTTTCCCCCCTGTCTGTCTTTTCCTTCCAAACCCACATAGACTGCGATCCCGAGCCCTCCAACGCCGATGCACGACAGCTCGTCTTTAAGTGCTTGACAATCTGGTCGATGCAGTGATATCAGACGGCTACTGAGTCGAGTCTAAATTGGCTTTACCTCCATTAGCGCCAACAGTGCCTCATTATCAGCAGCCAAGATCGAGCCTGCTGGGCCAGACCTCTGTTGCTCCGCCACCCACCAGCTCACACGCACTCACCAGCTCCCAGGTAGGTGCACACACACGGGGGATGATCTCAATGTCTCTCGCGCTCCGACTCTAATACCTCTATTTCCATATCTTTGATTAAGCCAGCAGGATGTTCAGGTTGCTACTGAGTACATCTGCTTTCATAGCAGGCGCCCACAAAGGATGATGGGATGCTTATCAGCTGGAGAGGGAATGGGAAATCACAGTTCCTCCCATCGGTGGGCAGCTGGAATACCAGATGTGGCGGGGTTTTTGCCACAATGATCTGACACTGGAAACGTAGAGTCAGGTCCTGTTGCTCACGACGATTGGTCTGCCGTCGATCCGTGTGAACCTCAACAGGTTTATTCACTACTGACAAACATTTTCATGTAAATGCGTTCAGAGCAAAGGTTATGTTTGGTTAGTTACACATGCAAACAGAGAGCTTCACAGAGAAAATGTCACATGGCGTGTAACCTTTTCCAACATGGTGCAGACCTTCCTTTTTTCCCTTCAGCATCAATGGCCCCACTATGAACACAGCAATCATGCCTGCGAGTCAGACTCCGGACAAATAATGGATCACTGGCTCAAGCTGAAATTTATGCTTTCTTTGCTCCTCCTGGTGAAGATGTTCATAGCAACAAAACGTTGAGTATACAGATATAAATATACACGCAAGGATGAAAGCCTGGAAAATAATAATACGTTAATTGGATTCCAAGACACAATAATTAAAATGACTTTTTATCATCAGTTCATGAAAGGATCCAAATATTGTCTATTAAACTCCCCACTCTATAAAAGTTTTTCCTGTTTGGACACTATCCAGTTGTTGTTGGTGTAAAGTCACATGTTTTTGAAGAGTCTTGCAACTTGTCTTTTCTTTTCCTTGTTTGGGGAAATCTTCCAAAGTTCACTTTGACCCTATTACAGTCGATTCATGTACAAATAACATCATTTGAGACTATTTCTTGGGATATTTACACGCTCTCCTTCTTCTGAGCTCTCCAAAATTCCTCTTTGTGTTGGCAAGTTCCCAGTTCAACTACCTATGAATGTATTTTTCCCAAACTTTCCCAGTTCATCGTGAACAGATCACAACCTCCAAGCAAGAAGTTGTGTTGTCACTGTGAGGATGCAACTAAACAACTGCAGTTTGCCAAAAAGAGATCTGAACACGTATTTCTGTCGTCTTACACTTTCCTGCTCTCATTTGCCAAACAAATTTGCAACGGCTGAGTGACGATAATGAACAGAGTTGGCAAAAAAACGGGTTTTGTTCTGAGGGAGGCTCGCTGTTCGAAACGTGGCCTTGGGATTGGAATTAAATCTATCACACAAACCTCAGTATATGTACCTTTCCCCCCTGGAAGTTAGTGAATATACAGGTTTAATGTACTTTTTGCAGAACCTGAAACCTTAAACTTACAATCGATATCAAATTTTATGAACTCAGAGTTGGGGAATGTTTGAATAACAAACAGAATTCATTTGAAACTATTTTTAAAGCCCACTGGTGAAAAAGAAGTGGATGCACCAAAAACCAAGAAGTAAACAGGGAAGAAGGAGGAAGAAGGGTTTCCTTTCCAGTTATTTCATCCTGTGTGAGAAAGGGAAAACTCGTCTCCGTCCCTGACAATAAAATGACAGAGCTCAGGAGCAGCAACAAGGAATTAAAATTCTAAGAACAGCACGAATGCTGATAAGCACTAATTTGATTCCCTGGGATCCGCGAGGAAGGTTTGAAAAGACAGCCGCGAGGGTCGGCTCTATTAATTGACAAAGAGGAGACTCTCCCGGGATTATGACTCTGGCTGACAGGTGAAGCACAGAACACTGACACTTTTCCAAAGCTGTGTGGCTCCTTTCCCACAGTTTAAGGAGTTTAATCGTGTTTTTGTTGGATGATAATGGATCTGGTTAACAAAAGTCTTTCTTTTTCCCAAGCAGTGAAGCAATAGAAGCCTGAGTAAGAAGAGCGAAGTTAAAGTAACAGAGAGAGAGAAAAAAAGTAAGGAATAAAAAAGCAATTTCTCCTTCATAAAACTTCTACCAGTGTGGAAAACATCCAGGTTGGCCTCGCTGCTAAACTGTCGGCTCGCAACTTTTGTTTACTCACTGAGTGTCAGTAAAGCTAAAGAAATAGGGCAGGAAATCCTGTGATGATTCAGGGTGAGATCAAGGCTGATAGCGATTGAATACGCCTGCCATAAATAGTTGGACTGACAAACAGGTCAGAGTGCTCGGAGGAGACACTTCTCAGTAACGTCTCAGTTCATGTGTGAAGTTTTAATAGCCACTAAGATTCTGCTGCTTCTGACTGAAGTTATAATTCCACTACACATAACCCCGACTTCCTCTCATTCTCACACAATCCACCCGTTCATCGCCACCACAAAAGAAGACGAAAAAAAAACAGGGGCTGTTTTTCAATCAGTCTCCTGGAGCGCTCTCTTGTTGTCTGCTTATGTAAAACTACGCTGCCATGACTGACCGGACGCGACAGCTCAAAGTAGACGAGGGCTCGGCTTTCTATTCCGAGGGGCTTCGCATCAGACCCTGTTGACCAAGTTTTCACTCTCTACCTCGAGTCAGATCAAATCAAACATACCACGAAGCTGTCACACAGAGCGATCATTACACATGATGCCTCAGAGATTCTCCGAGGCTACACTGAATCGCTGAACCTGGGCCAGCGCGACACTTTCTGGAACACGGTGGTGTGTTCAGCGCGAGCTTCCCCTCCTCAGCACACCAACGGACCTACAAATACCACAAACAGTGAAACACACCACAAAGGAAGGAAGAAAGGGGACATCGAGTGCAAGAAAAAATACTGTTCAGGAATAATGCTGCATAATAGCAGCCGATGAAAAAGAAACTGTAGGAAACGAGGCTGCAGGAATGTTGTTTTGGAAAAAGAAAGCAACGTTACAACAAGCAGGAACAACCAGGAACAAGGGAAGTGGGGGGGGGGGGACACACACTTTGTGATTGTGCAGCTGAAAAAGCAAACAATCATTCCTGAAAAGGACAAGAAAGAATCGCAGAACAGCAGCAGGCTGAGACGAACTGTAAACACAGCCCTGTCCAAAGTCCAGCTGGAGGGAGGGAGGGGAGGGGAGGGGAGGGGGGCACCTTCTCGAAATATTAACTCAGTGCGAATAGATGCAGTTGGATGAGGGGAGGCTCACGGTGACACATTAAAAAAAAAAGGAAGAAGCTGTGAGTTGCAACAGGATCAATAGCGGCTAATGAATGCATTGTAGTTAATTTCGGAGTTACAAGAGCTCGGGAAGTTTCATTACGCTCCTTCTAATTCACAGGAAATGGAAACGTCTCTCATAAACATGATTCAGGTGAGTGGGCAGTTAAATTGCCCTAACAAACAAACCCCGAGGCACTCTGTCCCTGTCTGCTCATGATTTTATAGTGCAGCAAATGTGCTCATATTTTTTGAGTCTACCTGAAAGTGACTCATTCATTCCTGCTTCCTGCCTCTCAATCTCAGCGAGCCGATCTGGAAGGACCACCTTGAGCGGGCCGGCGAGGTCGGCGTCACAGTGCAAAACACAGAGGAACAGGCAAGAACGCGCACGCAGATTCGCACCTGTCGACAATTCACAGTCGCCGGCTGACCGCATGTTTGTGCACTTTGGAAGGAAACCAGAGAACCCACGAACGCACGGGGAGAACGTGCAGAGAAGCTCCTCCCACACACAAAGCCAGAACCTTCTCGCTGCCAGGTGCGAGCACTGACCCCCACCCCACCACGCAGCACCCCCGAAAGTGACACGATTTTAAACAACAAGCTCGATAAAACCTGCAGACACCTTGACGCATGGCAGGCTGCACTGCTAATCAAAAGCGAGCTCCAGCTCATAATCTTTTTCTAATATCTTATCTGGAATGCACAGTCCTTTACCCACCAGCCATACATAAATCTCTGTCTTTTGTGATTGAAAAAGCTACATCGGGAGAAACCTCGGCAGCTTTCGCGCACGTGTTGCGATTGCCAGTAAACTGGCACTCTAGTAAAAAAAAAAAACAACCTTTAGGTAAGATTTGCATTCCAGATAGACGAGCACATAACCTGAAATTGTCAAATGTCCTCAAACTATCCGTCTTTGTACCACACATCGGTCGTCCCTCATGGATAACAATCTCACGGTGGCTGCGGGCCACGTCTAAAATACCCCCCCCCCCCTCCTTCCTGCAGGCCTGTCAGATACAATCTCCTCACACGCACCCTCCTCTGAAGTAAAGGCATGTTTGTGTGTGCTTGGAGAACTTTTTTTTTTTTGTGGGAGATAACGGCGTTTTAAAACATAGGCTGGGGTTTGATTTGAGCTCTGGCTTGTGCCCAACTTCTGTGCCATTTCCAGTTTAGCCTGAAGGGTGTGGGCTTTCCTCCAGGCCCCCAAAGGAAACATGACAGACTCGCTGGGCAAACGGCTGCCATGAGTGAGCCAACGTGTCAAACCCAAAGCTTCCCCTGCTTTCACAGTGTTTTTTTCACTGTCATGCTTTGAACCAAACCCCTCGCTTGTCACATTTCATCTGGTGGAGTCGCTGATCGCACTGGTGGTCTTTGTGTTTTTTTTTTTGTCATTTTTGCTTCGCTGAAATGTCCTCTCAATCAAACTGAGACGATCCTTCAGATTATTTAGATTACTCAAAGTACCAAACTGCTTTCACTTGTGTAGTTACATGTCAAATTACCACCATGCTGTTGAGGAAGTGCTTGGAGGGAGCGCGTCTGCGCGCGGGTGTCAAACATGTGGCCAGTGGGCTGTAAACGCTACAGAGCAACTCTAAAAACGTCACCCACATTCAAGTTGCACAACCACACTGTGTTAAGAGTTCAACGAGCGCTGCCGATGGCGCGACAAGTTTCACAGCTGCTTCTCTTCAGTTATTTGAGGCATATATACGTCAGTGTGTTTCTAGAAACAAATAAACCCCCACAGATGCATGTGGAACGCATCTAATGTTTCCTAATGTGTGAAAATCTGTCTGTGCTTTGTCACGCATGACGGAAAAATACGAGTTAATATTCACAATTACACAATCCCACTGGCAGCTGTGAAGCCGTGTGGCATCGCTCAGCGCCGCAGTGTGCCGGCTGCCGCTAAACTATATGGCTGAGTATCATAAATATGCATCATGTAGATACACACAATTCATATTTCATCACCACGGCGGACCACAGAGAATAGAAGAAATGCTAATGTGTCCGGCAGCTTTTTTATATTTGGTACCTGTGCTGATGATCATCCTGCTTTGGGTCCAGGGGGACTTTACCTGCAACAAAGTGACTCCAGCATCATCTCCATACAAATGTTACCCAAGCAAGAAGACACATACACATACACACGCACGCACACGCACACGCACACACACACACACACACACACACACACACACACACACCAGCGAAAGTCTCATCCACTGGCTGGCTGTGAAGACTGTGATCATCAGCTTCCTCTGAAGCGCAGAGGTGGAGAAAAAACAAGATGAGGAGCGGTTCAAAACAACCTCAGAGTCAGCTGCAATTTCCGCTGCAGTCTCTGTCTGTGAACATACTACTAAGTGTTCCACAGGAAATCGTTGTTCAAAAACGGCCCTCTGCATTTTCATAGGCAGCTCCACTTCTGTGTCTTTATCCTGTTGCAAACCTGAGACACAATTTTCTCGCTGGGCTGCGATTTTCCATCAGTCAAGTTTAAACAAGGAGAAGCTGCCTCCTATAGGCTGGTGTTTTTTTTCCCTTCATTATGTATTTATATAAATAAAAACTGAGCTGCAATGTGATTTGGCTTATGGTAGCCAGGTTTTAAATTGAGCCTATTAGTGCCTGCACACAAACAATGCCGCACCTTCGCCTCAAATCTAATAAACGCAGTAAATCAAGGAAAAAGCCAAATATGGATGGGGAACATTTTCAGCCTGTGGCTAAACTTTCAAAAAAAAAAAAGGGGGGGGGGAGAAAGACTTATCTTCAGTCAGCAGAGGTGTAAACAAAGCAAAATGTCCAGCGCTGTTGGAACACAACTTGACACAAGCTAACAAAGCTGATGCTTAAGTCGCTCCACGGAGCTGCTGCTGTGAGGCAAATATTCAGATCAAAACTGGCAGCGGCGGCAGCCTCGACTGCAGGGAGCCCGCCGCTCTTCCCCACACATCAGCGCGCTGAAAGGCAGAGATCTTAGGAGGGGAGCAGGTATAGAGCCGCGGCACTTCCAGGGCGAGAACTGGGATTAAAATGGTCGAGGTGCGGCAGCTCTCACATCATCTGTGCAGCGAGAAAAACAACGGCGCCGTGAAGGATGTGGAGATTGCTTGGAATACAAATAACACCCCCGCCCCCCCGCCCCCCTTCGTTTTCTATGTTTCAAAACTATTGATCAACATGGAACCAACACTCAAATCAGTGGAAAAGGTCAGCCACAAGCAAGGAAATACTTTTACTCTTCAAATATAGATTTATTTCCATAATCCTTCATACAAACATCTGTTTCTTTACAAAAAATAAACTGTTGGGATGAGTGATTAAAAGTGCACAGTTAGGGTGTCCACGGAGGGGTCCGAGAGTAGGTAAAGCTGTGGGATGACTCGTTATAAAGCAACAGAAGGAGATTATTTGAGGTCGAGACACAGTCGAGGGGGGAAAAAAGCACACACACGTCTCTCTTCCGCGCTGTATTGGTCTCCAACACCTGAGTTAGACAAGAGCAAACGCTGTCAGCATCCCTGACGGATGGAAGGGACGGGTTCTGCTCCGTTGTGCAAAAATATAGAGGATTAGAAAAATAACTATGGGCCGTTAATATCTGGATTCACCCTCAATAAGACACGACTGACACAAAAGCATCCATCCAACAATAAATCCAGGAGCAGAGGGTGGAGAGTTTCATCTCCTTCCATCGGGGAGGTCAGTCTGTCGCTGTGGACCCGAACAGGAAATGTTTCAATGCAGAATCAGAGTCTGGAAATGTTGCTTTGGCCCTTCTGGTCTTCTCTGCTGTTGTACTTGAGGAACAGACAGGTGCTTCTCAGGGTGACAGCCCTTTGCTTTGTGATTTGGAGCTTTGAGGGGGAAAAAAAGTACTTTTTTTCCTAGATAAACTTTCCAACTCCATCTCCACACGTGGGCCACGTTTGCTGGCAGTGGCGCGTCCTGGCAGGCTGGCAGACAGATGCGTGAGGCGGCTGATCGGAGGCATCAGCGCTCCCCCAGCCACTGCTTTCTGTTCAAGTGCCCAGCTGAGCATTTTCACGGAGCACCTCGTTCACCCTGAAGCTCCATCGCTCCCAGGTGACCACAGTGGCTCCCCCAGGTTGCCACAGTCAGTTGACGAAGTGCTCCTCTTTGATTTCGTGCGTTGCGTTGAGATGATTGGCCAGCTCCTGCATCACGGCGTCTTTGCCGATCTGATCGTTCCTCCTCTTTTCCATGATCACGTCCTCCAGGCTCTGGAACTCCAGCACGTGGCTCTTCTTCTCCGAGAAGAGCAGTTTCAACCTGTACGGCTGCTTCCCGATCCGGATCTCCCCTCCGATCTTAAACTCCCGCTTACCGAAGCGACACCACGCGGCGAAACATTCGGAGTTCCTCCAGTACAGCTCTCGGTCCCTGGAGCCGACGTGGTCCAGGGCGTTGCGCACGATCACCTCCGGCGGGAGCGCGCGGTACCTGTACAAGCCGTTGACGATCCTGCCTTTTTTGCCCTGACTCACGTCGGTGAGGAAGTTGTTCTTGATCTCGGCGCGGTGCAGGTGGACCACCTGGAAGTCCCCGACGTACACGGCCCAGTGCGGGTACTGTCCCGTGGCCAGGAACTCCAGCAGGTCTCCCGGTCTGCACTTGTTCAGCAGACTTTCCGCTGAGTGCGCGGCGGCTCCGGCGGAGCGCTCGTAGGCGCACTCCTCTCTGTAATAGATGGCGCACTCCAGCTCGTCCTGGGGGTCGAAGGGCTTCTCCTCGTGGTTCACGGCGCGGCTGTCGGCCGAGAAGTGGTCCAGGTTGTCGTCCTGGTCGTCGTCGTCGTCGTTGGAGAAAATATAAGAGACGCCGATCCGCGGTCCGTCGTCGTCCGGGTCGAACCCATTTGGGTCCGACGTTGGCACCTCTGCGTAATTCAAATGCGTCAGTTTCTCCACCTGGTTCCCCATAAAGGTGGAAGGTGGGGGTTGTTGGTCGGGTTTATAAAGCCGAGCGAGGCTGAAGACAGAGACAACCGACAACGCGATCCACCTGTTCGTCACCGGGGAGGAGGCGGAAGGAGGCGCAGGGCTGTGCCGCGTCCCGACTAAATCCAGAGCGGCGAGGACGGACACCAGTAATCCATGTCCAGCTGCAGCTCGCCTTATCCAAGTAAACACCACCTGCAGCCACCTGCGGGGGGACAAACACGGTGTCTAAGAGCTCGGAGGACATTCCAGCTCATGTGCAAGTCAAACTGAAGCGCTTAGTTGACATTCCCAACAGGTGTGACCTGACTCACCTGTTGGCCCAGAGTTTCCAGGCCACTCGCAGCCTAATACTACTGTTTTCCTCACTCCTGTACTATCTAAACCCCGCTAACCACAGACGACACTGTTGTTTGGTATTCTGTAATAACAACTC
>JAUESF010000008.1:9679179-9690957 GCA_032274765.1 Malacoctenus tetranemus | reverse complement strand
AAAGAAGACTGGTTGTTGCATCTTTTTATGATAAACTTGGTGACAATTGCTATGCTGGAGTAAGTGGTGAAGGTGCACATTTTCCATATCCAAGAAACAAGACCAACACACTGAAATATTTTTTGTTTGTAAATGTTTGAGATTTTGCATCAATCCACAATGACTTTGGGTGATGGGAATAAACAGGTGGGAACAAACAGACAGGAGGTCCAAGGTGAAACACAGCTAATACAGCTGTTCACCTGAGATGGTCTTAATTGAGTGGCACCTACTATGCTTTCAGAGTATGTTAAAGGTGTTCAAAGTGCATGAACACTCATACAATCTGTCGCACCAAAGCAGACTTCAATGCGCAAATAATCTCAGCTGACCAAACAATAATCATATGATGTGTACACACTGTTACTGACAAGTGTAAACATTAACAAATTGAAAGATCAAAGCAGTTTCCGTCAACGGCCTCAATGTGGTGGGAAATATGTCACAGCGAGCTAAAAATCCCAACTGCATCATATGAGGAAAAAAGCCAACATAATTGGGGTTTTTTTTGGTTTCTTTGCGTTTGAAGGGTGAAAAAGATGAAATCTATCTATCTATCTATCTATCTATCTATCTATCTATCTATCTATCTATCTATCTATCGATACGTTACAAGTTTTAAGTTAATGAGTAAGATCTTGACCGAGGAATATTTTTACATTTTGGTCCGATACGCTTCCAAATCGCACTGGTCAGCAGGTCTGTGGTTCACTCACCCGAGAGAAATGTCTGAACTTCCCCTGCTGGATTTGAATGGGTGCACTGGAAGCCCCGCCCGCCCAGGATGTAACGGAAGCCAATGGAAACGCACCGTTTGCGGCGGAGGAGCGTCACATCATCATCAGCAGTCGTCCTGGTGGGACGGCCGTGCTGCTCCGCCTGGCTCGCAGTCTTCACACCACTCTTGTTTTCATGCGTGTGTGTATGTGAGTGTGAGTGAGTGTGTGTTTTCGAGCCGCCGCTTCAGCACTTCATACGACCGGAGAAACCCACGGAGGAATCGGAGCCGGTCGGTGTGGCTGCCCAGGAGGGGTCGCGGACAGATGGCGAGACGCGGTTTTTCGGAAGGGGAGCAGAGACACTCCGGCTGCCTTCACTTCCAAGCCTCTTTGATACCATCGTCTAGCTAACAAGCTAACTGTGGATGTTTTCACAAACTAGCTAGTTAGTTAGCCTGCTAGCTAGGTGATTCGTCTGGCCATTTCTCGTGAGTGTGCTCAGCGAGCTGTCGTAAATGTTTACGTGTTTTAACGTGCGCCAAATCACAGCTTTTGTCGGCGTTTTGATCCCAATGTGCGAGTATTTAGAGCTTCAGTGCCCGTCTGGGTCCTAATTCCCAGTGAGGACAATAGTTAGTGTCCAGGCAACAAGTCTGGCACCCACTGCTGCTATAACATCGCTCAAGTTTGCACTCAATCTGTGCATTTATTAGTTTGTGTCAGATTGCAGTGAGCCAGACGGGGATAGGCTTTGTTTAGTGGTTGCTAAACTAAAGGAGGCAATGTACAAAGGAAAGTAGGGTGCGACTTGAGATGCCCTGATTTGAGCGCACCGGACCCCTTCTGTGTCTCCAGCAAAACGTGTTGTCAGCTAATCGTTGCCATTATTGACGAGGGGACAAAGTGGATGAACATTATAAAATCGCCCACATGCGTTGGATCAGTTCCCGGACTTGTGAAAGGCATCCGAAGCAGAAGGAGGGAGACGTGAGCGCGCAGCCCTTGCAGCCCGGGGGAAGATGGCGGAACGCTCCCGCAGGAGGTGGTGAAGCCAAAACTTCAGGACTTCTCGGATTTATCGCCAGACATCTTATCCCAGATCTTAGGACACATGCAGGCCAAAAAACGATACCTAATCCTGTTCTCCGCCGGCGCGTGTCTCGTCCTGCTGTTTTGTTTCGGGGGGATCCAAGTTCCGCTGTCCCGACGGGGTCCCAGCCGGCGTGATGACCGCAGCCTCACCGGCTACCGCCATGGGGCTCGGTGGCGTCGCCATCCGGGCTACCTGCAGCCCTTCAGCTCCTGGGAGCAGGGCCAAAGCGACGACCTCAATGAACACATATCACCAAGGCAGAAGAGGGACGTCAACTCAGGCATTTACACCGGGAGACGCTGCAGGATGGAGTCCTGCTTTGACTTTGCCCTGTGCAAGAAGAACGGATTTAAAGTTTACATGTACCCCCAGCAGAAGGGCGAGAAGCTGTCCGAGAGCTACCAGAACATCCTATCCTCCATCGAAGGCTCCAGGTTCTACACGCCTGACCCGGGACAGGCGTGCCTGTTCGTCCTCAGTTTGGACACTCTGGACCGTGACCAGCTGTCGCCCCAGTACGTGCACAACCTGAGGGCCAAGATCCAGAGCCTGCCTCTGTGGAATGGAGGCAGGAACCACATCATCTTCAACCTGTACTCGGGCACATGGCCGGACTACACGGAGGACCTCGGCTTCGACATCGGCCTCGCCATGCTGGCCAAGGCCAGCATCAGCACAGAAAACTTTCGCCCCAAGTTCGACGTCTCCATCCCCCTCTTCTCGAAAGACCACCCAAGGACAGGAGGGGAAAGGGGCTATTTGAAGCACAACACAATCCCCCCTTATAGGAAATACATGCTGGTTTTTAAGGGGAAGAGGTACCTGACCGGAATCGGTTCAGACACGAGGAACGCTCTTTATCATGTTCATAACTCGGAGGACGTGGTCCTCCTCACCACTTGTAAGCACGGGAAGGACTGGCAGAAGCACAAGGACGCACGCTGTGACAAAGACAACGCAGAATACGACAAGTAAGTGCTTTCTGTTTGTCCTGTGGTCAGGCAACCTCAGACCAGATCCACCCTCCTTCTGGTTAAATGTCATCGAGGTTTACATTCAATTAATTTGTTAGATTCAACTGTAATAGACGCAAAACTCAAGTGAAACGTTGGGGTTTTGTCCATGATATGTCGCTGTTAAACTCACTTCGTTTTTTTTTTTAAAAGATAGTCTTCAAAACACTGAACCGCTATCATCAGATTACAAAGCAGTATATCAAATTGGCATTTTCTGGGCTTCGTGCCTCCAGAAAGCCTCAGATCTTCACACAATTACAGCTGTAATTACTCTTCAGCTTCCTGAACTTATTGTTTCTATCAGCGCTGTTTGGATGTTTGATTTATTTTTCTACTTAGTGTTATTGTTTACGGCCTCATAAATGAGGATGTAATATAAAAGTCATAAAAACAGCTTGTCGCTCCGCTTTCCGCACTTCCCAGGAAATGTGATCAAGTACTTCCAAGCACATTATATCCTTTGATTTGATTACTTTCCGTTTTGCACCGTCTACTGTAGTCAAGCACCTCCCTGGAGTGGCCGATGGTAATCGTTTACTCTTCAATCTTCCACAACAACTTCAACTGCGCTGACAATATTGGACATCATAAGGCACAAATACGTGTTAGCCACAGTGTTAGCCTCAAGATCTACTGTTGTTCCCAGCACTCTATTCAGCTGTCAATCACTCTGCTTCTACCTGTTCTTCTTTTGACAGCTACTCTGTCTGTTCTTGTATTAATGTGCTGATACCACCTGAAAACAGAGTTTTCAAGCTTTGTGTCAATTTTTTTGTGGTTTTGAAGCTCAAAAACAGTCAGATCCTCCAGCGAGTGCAGTTATTACAAAAGTGATGCTGCCTTTAAAGGTCCCTCACTGTTCTTCAGCCAGTGTGATGCCACATCGTTTGCTTTGCTCAAATCTGATGAGCAGACCAGCATCTGTCTCCCAGTGTTGGCCAATGGGGTCTGTTTCTTGTCTCCTCAGACTGCGCTGTTTTGTTTTTGGTGACTGTGGGGTGCTGGGTGTTTGACCGTGGCTCTTTGGAGCGGATTAGTTGAGACAAAGCTCTGGTGCCAGTAAGGGGAAGCCACTCTGGTCCCTGTTTGCTCAGTCATTTCCCAGACTAACCCAACTGCATCAGCCAGGAATGCCCTGGCCCCAATCTGTGTCCTGTGTGACCCCGTTGTTGTTTAGGGGCCTTGTTGTGATTATCAACTCCCAGATCAACTGTTTGGCACACTGTTTGTGTGGGAGATGATTATCTTGAGAGAACATGAAGGGCTCTAAATACACCTGCCAGCGATAGATATTTACTTCCCTCTATTTAAGTCCTGAGTTTGCACAGATGTCACTTCATGTCACGATGACTGAATTGGCAGTTTACCTTATTTTCCTTCAGGCTTTTCGTATTTGTTGAGTTGGAAAGTTAAACCACTGGTGCGTTGACTTGCTCACCTAATAACATTAAACATATCGCTCCTAAGTCGTGAATTATCTCCTCTCACTAAAAGTCTTTGCCAGCTTGCCTGAAAGTGCTGCCAGGCAGTGACTTCACACGGTGAGGCTGGTGGCATCAGAGCCATAACCCAGGAGGAAACATAATCCTCCTGTCATTAAGTAGCATTGGTGGAGAAATGGGCTTCGAGTATCTCCCGAGCCTGTGCCAGCTTAGCCCCATTGCGTGGCTGCAGTATGTTCGGTTAGTATTTGTCAGTAAGCCACACGGCTATCAATCAGCAGGCTTTGGCTTGATCCTCGGTCCACCGTTGAGTTCTTGTAATATTAAGTAAAATTAATTCACTGATCCAAGCGTCACCTTGTCCTGGTGCAGGCTTAGCAGCATCAATCAGGACAGTCTGTGTGTCGTTGGAGCTACTAGAGCTGAAACGTATCTGTTGGATTGGAGTGGTGCAACAGCATAAATTACTGACAAAAGCTGAGCCTTCATGTAAGATGTGAAAGAGTTGTCGTTTTTTTAAGCATGTTTGACATGATTCGTCCTGCTGTTTCCTGATAGTCACGCCTGGTTCACTTTGTTGTGATCAAGACAAACTACATAATCATGTAGTTCTGTGTTTTGGTTGAAAATCTCAATCTGGATAACTCGTTCTGGCTTCAACCGGCTGTTGATGAGCACTTAACGACATCGGCTGTTCTTGTTTGCTTGCCTCTCTGGGACAATATTCAGGAACCACAATGAAAATCAATGCTAATCAGCAAATGAGACCCTGTTGACTCTGCTCCTGAAGGTCAAGCAAACTGCTTATCATCCTTTTTACATCTGCCAGTCAGGCCCTTTGCTGCCAAAACCCTGCATTGCTCTCTTTCTCCTGCCTGCATACCAACGTTCTCCTCTGCATCTTATTACATGAATCACATTAGACAGAAGAAATTTTCCTCACTTCACTCGCTGTACACAAAAAGTCTGTTTTTCCGTTAAGTATTGTAGCCAGATGTCTTGCGTATACACAGAAAAATGTGTAATTACCGAGTTGTCCTCAGCCATGTACCTCAGAACCAGTTTTTTGGTGTTTTGTAATTGGAGTGACGGGAATGGCCTTGTTTGAGCTACTGCTCGATTCCACCTCTCCTCACTGTCCTCACGTGCCTTTTATTATAAGCTGCTTTTTCACCTAATAGCCTGTTTAGACTGGTACCCAGTGGACTGGCTGATACTGAAGCACATAAAGTGGCTTGCTCCTCTGACCAACACTTGCATAAATATGTAGCTTCAGAATAAATGATTCATCAACACAACGTGGTTTCACAGGCTGATGGAGGTTTAACATTAATGTCGGCAGCTGTGCTGGGAACAGCAACACTGACATGGACAAAGACTGAAAGAGAAAGTTGCAGAGGAGTTTTCCTCATGCAGTTGTTTTTTTGTGGTTTTTGTTCACAGAGGAGGCAAAGTGAAAAGTGCAATTCTCAGCCAGATATCATACATTTTTTATAAGAAGTTTGTTTGTACCAGATTCGGTAAAAATATCTTGCAGTGCATAGTGATTTTTTCCGGAATGTAGTTTGAGGCTGTTGAGGTCCATGTTCTGCAGGTTACTGTCTTTTTAATTAGACTCATATGTGTTGTGTGTAGAAGTTGTGATACACTGAAGTGAAAAATGTCATTCAAAACAGTCGTGTGTAGAATTTGGTAAGATTCCACACCACAGACTTCCACTAAGTGTTTACTACTGTGGAGTATGTTGCCTTAAGGTTTTTTTTTGTAACTTTTGGAAATCTCTGTCCTGTGTCTTTATTGCACAGGTTTTTCTGTTCAATAATTGCTGTCTGGGCTCGAGTCACCAGCACAGGAGTGATTCATCAGATGTGAAAAGCTCTATCTCGCACTGCTCCATATCCCCAGTCTGGCACCCAGCTGTGCTCTGCTCTCCAAGGGAGTTGGACTTGGCAGAGCCAAACATGTGGGTGGGACAGTCGTGAAGGAAGCCAGTTGCCAAGGAGATCAATGTTTTTTTTTTTTTCTTTCTGGGTCATAATTCAACTCTCCAAATGAAGAGTGTCTCTTACTTGTACTGTGCTGTAAACAACTCAGCAGTTGGAGTAAGCTGCTTGGAGGATGCTGCAAATTGGGAAGAAAACATTAAATGAGCTGAGCTCTTCAAACCATCTCCCTGGATTAGGCAGCTGCCTATCAGGCAGATTCAGACCGCAGTTCAGATTGGAGACGGACTTTTTTTTAACAAATGTTTATGCGCGACATTCGTGCTCATTCCATATTTTTTTTGCCACTGCATTTTGTTTGAGTGCAGTTTGATGCCCGAATGTGACGGACTGGCATTGGCCCGTCACGCAGCCTGATGGGTCAGACAGTGCAGTCTGTGGTCTAACTGGGTGGAAGTAATAGTTTCTGTGCCTGGCTGCAGCCCTTTGTGCAACAAATCCCTCTTATCCTCTCCCACTGACAACAAGGAAGTTGTGACAGACTGAATGCAGCCTCTCACCATAATTACCATGTAATGGCCGTGGCATTTTTGTGTAATCGTCGGGACTTGGACCTCCAGATGTTGGCTGAGAATGTCTTGACATTTTTGATGCAATGGCTGTCCTTGTATCACGCATGTGAAGATCGCAAAGGGGGGTTTATGTCGCCTTTCCTGTTGCTTTTCCTTTTGTGTTTTGTTCTTTTCAAACATGGTCATTTCCAGGTCTGACACCCTGTGATTGACTTGAACAATGTCCTGAAGTAATAAAATTAAAATCATTTTGTTTGTGGTGATTATAATTAGAGTTTTGCCCTGTATCTTAAAGCCCTCTTACAATGATTTTGTTGAATTCCCTGATTTTTTTTCCTTTTTTTTTTAATCCCCGCGCGTCTTTGATTGATAATTGCTTCTGCCGTGCTCATGGAGACACATTTGCATGTAAGCACAACATGTGGAAATCCTGTCGGCAGTGCACGCAATAAACAGACAAAATCTTGTGGCTGTTTTTTTCAGTTTGTTTGCAAAGAAGCGCCTTTAAAGAAACAGAAATATCAAGTGAGGTCTGTGAAAGGTGTTTGGTCTTTGCAGACAAACTAAGTTTTTTTTTTCCAGTCCTTTTCTCAACAGTATAGATATTATTTGTGCCTTTACACAGAACAAATGCATGCTGGTGGCTGGCTAGAATAATGTTCATAACACCAGTTCAGTGTTTATACGTTACAGTTTTTTGAATGATCCCACAAATAGACCACCACTGTGCTATGAGGAGGTATTTGCAGAACTGTAATACACCTCTTTCAGAGAAAGACTTTCCCTTTCATCCGTTCTCTCGCTTCTAAATTATCATTCACTATTTGTTTTTGGTTTTTCTCTCTGTTGTTTTCTTGATAAATGATGTGAGTCCCTACTTGCTAATCCGTCATGTACCTGCTTTTCCTTTGTGGTGGTCGTAGTCACCTTCCTGCTACTCTACCATATTGTCCTTCGGATGTCTGCACTCAGTCACCACGTATGAGCTTGTAAAACAGCCAGAGGAGAGAAGAAAAGATACAGCAGGAGGCAGGTCAGATGCAATTTTAACCTCAAACTGAAAGCCCTCTCACAGCTTGTTTCCAATTAAGAGGCCCTGCCAAGCGAGAGAGTATGAGCGGGATGGAGTGAGAGGTGAGGGGAGAGTCACAGAGGAGTGGGAAACAAACCGAGAGGAAGTTGTGGGAGAGAGAGACGTGAGCACAAAGAAAACACAGCGAGAGTCGGCGAAGCTAAAAGATTGAAGGAGAAAGGGAGTGCGAGACATAGAAAGAAACGGGGGAAACACATGCCAGCTATTGAGCAGTAAGAGGTGAGTGCAGTAGCTGGCTGGATGCTGACGTTGGTCTGCTAGGTGTATTTATAGACTTGCAGGGTTTTAATCCCCAGTATTGGCCAAAGCCCCTGGCAGAGGGCTGCTAGCCAACTTGATGCAGGCTTTACAGAGCTTGGGGAAAATGATAATGGTTGGGGGGGAGGATGGTCGATCCGAGTTCCAGCACAACATCTATAAATGCCTTTTCCACCTTCTTATCTGCACATTGCGATACATTGGTTGCCTTTCTTTTTAATAGGCCTCCTGTGTAAGTTGTTTGGAATTGCACTGTTTTGTCGTCCTTGGTTGCTGTCTTCTTTGTCCAGCAACATTGTAGTCGAACTCGAAGCAAAACACAGAATAAAACGAGTTCTAATTTTGATCGTCCTTGATAATGTTCTTGGATTCTGTGAATTTGTACCTTCAATGTTCTGTGCATTAGAGTAACTCTGTTTTATTATAGACTGCTACTCACTGTTTTTCTGTGTAGAGGGTGTTTGCTACAAGCTAAGTCAACACACATTTCATAGTTTACCCCCTGCATGTTGATGGCTTTTTTTTTTGTTTGGACAGAACTGTAGAGGTCAAATTTAAATCTTAGTACACAGTTGTTCCAACTCTAATGTTTCTGTTCCAGTTACATTCTTCTAAGCTTCTTTTTTTCCATTCGCGTTCAGTCTGAAGTCTTTGTTTCTATTACAGCGGTGACGTCTTGGCCCAAATAGCTGCTGTTTAATGGTCATTATGTGAATTCAGTCTTGTAAAATATCCTTTTTTTCTGGAGGACTGTTGTCGTTCTCCTTTACAGCTCAGCTTTGCCAGTAAACCCTGACTGTGAGAAGCAGCCCTGTTGAAAAGGGCTGAACGATACAGTGGGTTGTGAAAGATGCTGGTAAACCACAAAACCACTGTGGACGGATCATATGTTGGGCCTCCTCTGGCTCTGACCTACAAAGGGCATTTTACACGACCACACAATGGCTTTGGAGCTGCCTGTGTTTCAGAGTCCCACTCTGAAGTGGGGTCTTGGTTCTGTCGTGTTCGGTGAAGTGCAGGCTGTAAATCAGGTGACTTCATGTTACTCTTCAGCAGAACTCAATGGAAAATCTCTTTTCTCTATGATTCTGCCTGTTTTCATCGTTTATTTTAGTCTCTGACGCTTGTCGTTGCCAACTGTTCTCTGAACTGGTTCGTGTTGCATGTTTGCAGTGAACACAAACCAAACTGTAAAAAGACATACAATGTGCAAATGAACCATTTCAGGAGAATATTTATCAAAGTCAACCACACAATACTGTTGGACTACATTTCTGTCGCTCTGGCTCATTGTGTTGTCAGTTTAACTTTGGTTGCCAGTTTGACACTGCAGAGTTTTTCTAAATCCTGCACGATAATGCCATTTATTCCCCCGACTGTTTGTTCTCCGAGCACCTGTGAGCCTGTGAAGTTCTAAACCGGATAAAACAACAACCCAGAAAACAATACGTTGAGCTGAGCTCTTCTCAATGCTGTAATTGAAAACGGGGTCCGCATCGTTGGCCGCTGATGATGATCATCTCTGAGTGATGACAGACAATAGAACAGGAAATGTGTCGGTATGACGCACTGAGCTTTCCTCGTGCCTCCGTTCTTTTTATCTCTGGATGCACAATATTGGATTCTTTGCTGATGTGTGATGTGCTCATGTTTTCCAGCTATTCTGGCTGGTTACCAGTGCCAGTAGTAACAGAGGCTCAGCTTTTCGAGCCTCTGAGTTGCATTAATAGCATCGTGTCAGAGACAATAAATAATCTACAATTTTGGTCTTATGTAACGCGCCATTTTGAGTTTTGCCAATAAGTTTCTTCTAAACCAAACGTTTCAAACTGATGTATTGACAAGCTTGTCAAATGTCTTTAACCCCTGCTCTTTTCTGCTTGCCTGTACAAAGAATTCACTGTTATCATTTTTCAGACACATATTAAGGTTTTATAGACACGGAGGTCATTGGTCGAGACAGGGAACCCTTATGAAACCCCATGACACATTCGATACTGAGGGTGTGCTCCAAGAAAATACCTATTTCATCCTCCATTCAAGTCTTTCTCTTCATCTCGGTGGAAGTGTAATTAAAGATGAGTCAAAGTCTGGCAAACGGTGAGTTCACTGGCAGTCATCTTAGTCGTGTGTGTTTGAGCACGTGTTTGAGTGCTTTCAGTGCCCCCCCCACCCCCCAGTCTGTTATTCTTTCACAGGCGCCCTCTCTGATTCAAATTCAAATATGCCGTATTGGCCTGAATGGGTGTTCGCTACATTCTCGCTCTCTTTTTGAGGCTACTCGCCCAGGACAGGGGGCAGTGGCTGTTTGTTGCCCTGCTTACCCCTCCATCCCAGCTCTTGTCCTGACAGGATGATGTATGGCCCATCCTTGGCAGCCATGTGCAGGTGATGTATTCCACTTGGAATGCCGGGAGAGTGAAATGAGGGAAGGGATGTCCACATGCCAGAAGCAGAGTGTGACCTATTCAGTCCATAATAAGACAGAAAGGAGGAGGTGTTGCCAGAGCAGCTTGGATGTGAGAGGGCCGGGGTGTAGAGAAAGGGGGGGGGGGGGAGAAGCTGAAATGGTAATGAAATGCAGCTGTCCCTTGATGGAGATGGGGATGAACACTGTGACATTTGTTAAGGGTGATAACAGTTTCATTTCCATCTTAATGGTGGCACTTTTGACACTTGGGGCCAGATTAGGGAGGCTTGCCGGAGCCGCTGCTGTACCGTTGTGCAGGAAGGAGCCGCGCCGGCCACCGAGAGCCCAGTCTGTGCTCTGCAAGATCCGCTTCCACCTGCAGATGTGAATAACAGGACAGGTTGAATGTGTCAGGCAAATTTGAGGCTTCATTTGAGAATAGCTTCAGTGATAGAACAGGACAGAGGAGCGAGTGACACGACGCATTTGATGTGAATACTCGATCGGTTTCTCGATCGAAGCTTTGTGAAGTGCCGCCAGTGGAGCATTCAGGGACAGAGATGGAACTTTATGGAACGGGCTCATTATTCAGCCAGCCTGTGTGTGCGTGACCTGCGAGGCACTTTTGATGTTCTTTCAAACACTCCGATAAGTTGCTTGCTGAGCATGACGAGGACTTTCTCAATTATCCCTCATGTACAATGAAATATGTTGTGAGAGCGACATGCAGAATTAAGTACCACTCTAAAACCAGTGCCAGTCAAATCCCGTGGGCTTTTAATCCCTCAGTCAGCGCAGAGAGGAGACCTGACTTCACAGATATCATTGTCTGTGACTTAGTGCCACGAACTATTTTTTTTGATACCGCATGTACGATTTCTTGAGTCGTAGTCGGAAGTGTTACGGTAATTGCTCAATTCAGTGTCCTTTTTTTTCTGGGAAACCGACTTACTCTCCTTGATGAATCGTGTTGATTTCATTGTATTTTGCTCACCAAAGGGTCTCCGTCACCGAGTGAGACAGTTTTGTGCTCGGTTATTGTAAAATCTTTTTGCAGCATCAAAAAATTTCCTGTTGTAGGACTTGGCTTTGTAGTGACTTGGCTCATCAGATAAAACTGAAACACACACACACACACACACACACACACACACACACACACACACACACACACACACACACACACACACACA
>JAUESF010000008.1:9629841-9649035 GCA_032274765.1 Malacoctenus tetranemus | reverse complement strand
AGTGTATATTTCTCTTAGAGCTCCAACTGGCTAGAAGAGCAGTTGCACTCCAGATGAACAGCTTGGGCCCCCTGTGGCTTTATAATTGAATGCAATACGATTAGGAACAGTATCGCACACCAACACCCAGAAACAAGCTGGATCAAAAGAATCCCACTCTGCTGCTGCTTCCTGTAACCTTCATCCCCTCCCATTAGGTTCTGCTTGTGTGTCTGCATAAACATGTGCCCAAGTGCAACCAAAGCGCAACACGTTTGCCTCCATACAGCTGCGCAGGTAATGATACGCTCCTGTCGTGGTATGTCGAGATAATCAGATGTTGGAGCCTCGTGACTCACACCTTGTGCATTAAGCAAAGTCGCTCATCAGGAGGTCGTTCTCTGTGAGGCTGGTGAGACGCCTCTGTCGCGCCACAACGCGAGACGGCGATGGACTCTCTGCATCAGAGGGATCTTGTTTAACAGATGGGAGCCAAAAGTGTGTCAGCATCCAGACGTGGTTGAGTTAAAATGTGTCATACACCAATTTCCCTGCATGCTGCCGGCATTAGATATCGGTGTAAAAATAGCCCAATAAAGCCTGTTATTTCCATGAGGCTCTGATGCAACACGGTGAAAAGCTCCCCTCAATTGGAAATTCAGAAACAAACCAATTTTTGTCCAGCTGAATTCTGTGGGAGTTATGTTTAGTGACTGGTCCTGAATCAGAGCTAGGAATGTGAAAACTTCCTTTCTAACAGCAAGATTCTTCAGCACGTTTGCACAAATGTCGAGAAACTCTTTGGGATTTGTAGTCATGAGTGGAAATAATGCATTGTATTTAGATTGCGTTTTGCATGACACTCAAACACACATTTACATGATCAGCTGCAGAGAGCCTCCTGCTGCTCTGTGGGGGTGTTCAGCTGGAGCGGTAAGACCCTCACCAAGTTCTGAGGGTGGCAGGAAGTGGTCTGACAGGTACAGACCACTTCCCTCTGAACTCCAGTGATGCTGATGAAGAGCCACAGTCTCCGGCCTGTTCTCCCTGCTTACCTCCATAATTGCACTCTTTGAAACCTCAACAAATAGACTGAAAAGCAGCTTATAACCCCCCACACACCCCCTCCACCACCACTTTACACCTCTTTTTAATGTCAACTGCTGCTTTCACTACAGTCATTCACTCCAACAAGCATGTTGTCTGAATGTTGCTTTAAATTAGTGTTTACATTGAGGCTTAACAATGCTGATAAGCCGTAAGTTCACTTGCTACAACAGTTACATGAAGCTCAGCTGCCTGCGAATTATAAACATGCTCAACTGGCAGCAGCTTTACTGCAACAGATGCTGTTGCCTATGAGACAAATCCGCTTTGCTGCATTTTGCAATTTGATTGTAGACGAATCAGTCGGTCTGTCAGGCATGTTCCTCATCTCTGTCTCCAATATAATAGTGGGCAAATTGGTTTTGCAGTCTGCACGGATGGCCAGTTTGCGGCACACTCAGGATTTTGTTCAAATTATGACATTTTGCTGGACTATTGTTGGCGCATGATTAAGTGTTCTCTCCTGATTTGATTTTCTCTCTTGACTTCTTCTTGAAGTTGGCCTGACCTTGATTGATCACTGCCTTCATTAAAGAATAATTAGATTTAATAAATCATTACTAGTCTTTTTTGCACAGCGGGTAAGGCTCGGCGTGCCCACTGAGGCAGATAATGGCTGAGCTCCAGTAAGCTGAGACAACAGGAGTGACACCAAAGGGCACAAACTGGGACATCATAACAGAATTACAGTCGTTGTCACTGACAGTGATTGTGACAGCGCTCGAACTGATGATGCGCCACTGTCAATGTACAAAATGACAAAATGTCACGATGCACACGGACGGTGTGCTGAGGTGGTGCGTTGAATCTGTAAACAAACAAAAGTACGGGGCGCAAGCAGGATGCTGTCTGGCACCACCAATGTCAGAGAAAACAAAGCTTATTGTAACAATACACGTGCATGTGTTGCACTCATCATAATTACAGGTGTACACGAGAAAACACGTAACAGCAAGGATATAATAAGGGAAAACATAAAGCTGATACTGCAAAAGAGGACAAACCGAATACTTCTCAATGGCTATTGATTTAGAAGAGGAGTATCATGACTGTTAGTGGTTGATGTCTCACTCTCCACCAGGATAGGGAGTGTTTATGGCCGAGGTTTTCTGTGCATGTCTTGTTTTTTCTGCAAGTTTTCCAGTTTAATAGAAGCCCAAAACATTCTTATGAGGTCAACTGATGGCTCCAATTTGTCAACAGGTGCGTGTGTGTAAGTGCGCGCGTGCGCGCGCGTGCGTGCATGCGTGCGCATGTGACTGCCACATTCTGGTGACCTGTCCAAACGTTCCCTACCTTCAATCAATGTGAGCTGGGATTAGCTCCATTAGCTTTTATCATCGACAAGCCTTTAAAATGCCAGAGACGCCAAGTACACCGTGGAAATTATTCATAATCGTTGTGTGTGACCGACAAATTACGAAGCCTCCTCTTTACAATCCGCTAGCTGCGGTATGGTGTGAGCTACAGCGCCCCCTATGCTCCCTCGGGGCTCACAGCAGGCTGTCGGTCTGTGTCAGACTCCTCCTCCGCCATTTTTGACTGTAAACATCCTGCCGATTTTAAAAGGACAGCGCTGAGCGGGAGGAAGGCGACTGGCGCCATCTTGGCTGTTTTAATGAGTACAACAGGGGGGAATTCACTGGGAGATATAACTTAATATTTCGGATTTCACTCTAGAGGGGGTACAGTCGGTAAGTGTGCTTGCAGCGGAAGTGTTTGCGCAAACTTTTAAATATTTTACGAGACGAAGTCGCCATGCATGCTTGAGTTTAGTCGTCGCGGCCTTTACAGTACAGAAAGCCGTTAGCCAGAGCTAACGACAGTGTCGTACTGGCAGAGAGGGAAAAAGTGTTAGCAAGCTTTAGTGAGCGCCTTGTTTCCGCCAACTTCACTTTATTCCAGCGATTCAAATCCACTCCCTCCACGTTTTTTCATAGCTGATTTTTTAGTTTACGGAAGGCACCATCTCTGCTGCCCACGGGCCGCCAACGCATTCATTGCTCCTTTTGTAGTTAGCTGGCGGCTAATTTAGTTCATCCCACTTGATGGCGCCGACTATTTACTGGCGGTGAACACCCTTTGGCGCTTTAGACGTATTATGCAGTTAAAAAGACAGCATCTACACGTGGACTACGCTTTTTTCCGCAGTTTTTCATATATGTGATATTGTGCGATTCCTTGAAGTGAGTAGTAGTAAAGGGTGGGTTTTTACTTGACATGTGCATCGCTTGTGTTTGTCTTCCAGAGTGGGAAATAGGCGGAACTTGAATGAAGTCAGCGCATGTTTCGATATTGGCACCATCTATTTATTTTAATGGATATTTAGCTTTTTCGTGTACCATCGGAGACTAACATTTAGTGCGTATGATGTAATATTCGAAGAAATGCTTAGTTTAGTTGGTTAGAGGTTTAGCGCGTTAAGTGACAACCAGCATTGCCAGAAAACGAACGTCAATTTTTCTTTTTTAGTTCCAGCTATCATTTGTTTTTGGTTTTTTGTTCCTTTTATCTTTAGCTTACATCAAAAATGTCCTCAAAACAAACTGTTTTAAATTTCATAATAATCTGGTTTGTCGGACTTAAGTAGAATCGCCCTAGATGCTTTGTTTGTTTTTCTGCTGGATGTTCTATCTTTTCATCACAAAGATCAGTCGTTTTTGTGTTAAATTAGTAAACTATGTTCAGATAAACGTTGTAAGACCATCGATGCTTACAATGGATCGTTGGCACGTTTCAACCTGACGTTGGAATCTGGTCTGTTTCATACCCCAATTGAAAAAAGGCTGATTGTGAACCACAAGCTTGCACTCACGACAGTTCTTTATTTTTCAAGTTTTTTTTCTATTTGTAATCTTTCAATTGAAAATGCCTAACACTGTTTCTTGTCTGGTGTAGGATATGGCTAAAAATTACTGGTATCTTTCAAAGTAGTGGTTCTCAGCCTTTTTCCAGCAGTTTTACCCCTGTGAAATACCTTTTTGCTTGAATTCCCTCTAAGCAGCACACTCATGGGGACCATGAATTTTAAATGAAAAACAAACACTCTACAAAAATCACCATCTTAAATATGCTTCCTATATTTGAGAGATATCTTCTGGAAAATCCTCAAGTACACCAAGGGGTACTAATACACCCATCAGAGAACCACTGTAAAGACGAAATAGGGATGTGTGTTCATTTATGGTTTTGTGTTACTCTCACTTTCTGTTGGATTGACTACACATTAATCAATCTGTTGTGTTTTTCCAGGTACACCATACCGCAGTGCAAGTGTGTGAACCAGAGAAACCGGGGCAATGTTTTACGCCCACTTTGTCCTCAGCAAGCGTGGGCCGCTGGCCAAGATCTGGCTGGCGGCCCATTGGGACAAGAAACTGACCAAGGCCCATGTGTTTGAATGCAACTTAGAGAGCAGTGTGGAGAGCATCATCTCACCAAAGGTAACAAGACAAGAGTGTACTGTGAATCTGTGTGCTCTTTGTTGACTTAGGTCCTGGTCATTTCCATTGTCGTGTTATTCTCGCTCTCATTATTCTCATATAATTGACACACTGTTCAATGAGCTTCAAATTTATGATCTTTTTTTGCCCTCATCATAGGTGAAGATGGCTTTGCGTACTTCAGGCCATTTGCTCCTTGGTGTGGTGAGAATCTACCACAGGAAAGCCAAGTATCTGCTTGCTGATTGTAATGAAGCTTTCATTAAGATCAAAATGGCTTTCAGACCAGGTAAGGAGGAGTGAGTGTAGCCCTGAAACCTTTTTGAACTTGTGTTTTTTTCGACTGCTAACTCCATGCTACTGTCTCTGTCTACAGGTGTTGTGGATCTACCAGAGGAGAACAGAGAGGCAGCATACAACGCCATCACTTTACCTGAGGAGTTTCATGACTTTGACCAGCCACTCCCTGACCTGGAGTGAGTAATGATGCAGTTTGCTAATTGTGTATCAAATTTTCTATTTTCATTTGCCACTTCAACTTCATTAACAGCAGATTGCATTTTGGAAAAGACCAATATTGTTACTGCTTTTGTGGTTCTGAACATGATGAAATATGATCCTATAATGTGTTTTGGCTGTCTTTTTAACAATAGACTGCTTTACAGCTTAGTAAAAATCACGTTGTTACTTTCATTCACCTCGTGTACTTGACTCATAAATGTCGCGTATAAAGAGAGAAATTTTTCATTTGGAGAATCTAAAAACTTTACTGTGTTGCATCGAACTATTGAGAGGACAACAGAGCAAAGGAGCATGATGAGAGTTTTTCTTGGCACTAAATATTTTTACACACTGTCAGTTTCTCACCATTAAGTTTTGGTCTGTTTTTTAATAGCAAGTAACACATTTAATACCAATTAAACATTACAGACTTGCAGTTGTGGTTCTGACTGACATGGATGCTGTGTGTGTTTTCAAACAGTGACATCGATGTGGCCCAGCAGTTCACCCTGAACCAGAGCAGAGTAGAGGAAATCACTATGCGAGAAGAAGTTGGCAGCCTCAGCCTCCTGCAAGACAATGACTTTGGTATGGCACAACTGATATGCTGACATTTATACAGTCAAACCACCTACTTATGGGGAAAAAGTCTTATCTTTAATGGTACATTTTATGTGAACAGAAAAGGAGACAGTGCTGTTCTGTATGTGCTTTATTGATGTGATAAACTGCTCTGCTCTACAGCTGACTTTGGCATGGACGACAGAGAGATGATGCGTGATGCAAGCACATTCGAGGACGATATCATGCGCAGTGCAACCGCTTCCAACCTTTTGCTTGAGTCAGAGCCTGGTCCAGCTAATCTCCCTGATAAATCAAACCACATGGAGTATGATGACTTTGGGGATAGCTCAATGGGCAACAGTGATGGAGGAATGCTAGGTGAGCATTTTTAGACATCTGCACATTTAAAGGAAATAATTCAGTTGACTATGTAGGACAACTGAAGTTTTTACATGAAGTGTTCTTAATGCTGAGGAATGGTCTCTTTGTAATTTCACAGTTGACAAGCTTCTCAGCTCTGAGGATGGAGGAGGAATCTTTGATGATCCTCCGGCTATCACAGAAAGTGTCATGATGCCCCCTGATCACGGAGATGATGAGGATGACTTTGACAACCTTCAGTCACGTAAGTTGCTTGTGGAAACAGCAGAGACAACCCTTTAGAGCTGAATGGCATTGTGGGAGGTATGTTTTGGTGGTTGTCACTCTAACAGGAAATGTATGCCTTTGTACATCCAGCTGGTCCAGACAGCCCCGACTCTGGTCCTGCAGAGCCACTGCCAGCAATGGCAGACCAGACTGAACAGACCACTCTGGTTCACAATGAGGAAGAGGCATTTGCCTTGGAGCCTATTGACATCACCGGTAAGACACCTCACCACCACGGACATGAAATGTTATCTTTGAAAAATGTTTTGACGTTGTTTGTTTTTTGTTTGTGGCAAAACTGCCTTTGACCTTCCACAAATCTGTGTTGGTCCTGAGCAGTTGCGGGCTCTGTTACAAAGGAAGGTGACAGCCAGGCATCTCAGAGACAGTGCATTGAATAACAGTGTGCTGAGAACATTCAGCCTGAGCAGCATGTTGGTAAAATAGGCTGATGCTCTTGTCTGTCTTGCACACAATGTCTGCATTGAACTGAAGCCATGAAAATACGCCGTTTACATACTTTTAGGACAAGTGTAACAAGTCTGTCAGTTTTGTGAATGGCTGAGTCGAATGTAATTAGAACACAGCGTTTGGGGACAAAAAACACCTAACAGATATTTCTACAAGTCCTTTTGTGTTGCCAGTTTCGGTGAAGTAGCCATGTATGCTTTTTGTCTTTGTTTACAGTGAAGGAGACCAAGGCCAAGCGTAAGAGGAAGCTGATCGTAGACAGCGTGAAGGAGTTGGACAGTAAGACCATTCGGGCCCAGCTGTCTGACTACTCAGATATCGTAACCACCCTGGACCTCGCCCCACCCACCAAGAAACTCATGATGTGGAAAGAGACTGGTGGTGTGGAGAAGCTCTTCTCTCTGCCTGCTCAGCCCCTCTGGAATGCCAGACTGCTGAAGGTAAACTAAAATATGTCATGAATATCAATGTGTTGTCGATGGTATATGGATGGATTTAAAAGAAGTGTTTGAAAACTTGGTCCAGTTTTCAAGTGTCTGCCTCACATCACTCTCGATTAATGCCACCACCTGTCGAAGCATGATAAACAGGCTGCATTAGGTTCACAGCTACAAGTAGGTCACAAGTGTAATTGACGAGGCAAGAGAGGATTGATAACGTGTTTTGCATCAACAGTCTGATCATTTTGTACAATTTAAAGTGAGAATATTCGAGGAACAGGAGGTGGAGGAAGTGATTGGTTTTTGCCTGTCTGTGTTCGCTGTCCTTTCACACCCACGTCTTACCCACCCTGAATACTGAATGGAAAACGTGTTGATGCATAATTTAGCAGTTTTTCTTTGGTCCTGCCTCAGTCTCTTCAAACTGCTCCTAACTAATCATTGCAAGTCTGTGAAAAGTAAGACATTGAATTGCAGAAAACTTTTTCCCCAAGTTTTAACTGTTAAATTCTGTTTAGATGTTCACGCGTTGCCTGACACCTCTGGTGCCAGATGAGCTGAGGAAGAGGAGAAAGGGTGGTGAGGCAGACAGCCTGGATGAGTTCCTCAAAGAGCTGGAGAACCCAGAGGTGCCCAGAGAGGAAGTCATGAGTCAGCACCGAGATGTAATTGGTAAGTCATGTTGGAGGTGTTCGGGGGGGGTCAGTTGTCAGTAAGGGAGTGAGGAAAAGAGACAGTTGGAGAAAGTCCTAATTGAAGCAAGAAGTCCACTGAGGAGTATGTTTTCACTTGCTGTAGCATTTTATGATGAAGTTCCCAAATGTGTCCTCAGACCAGACTATCATGGAGGAGCCCAGCATGCTGGCAGCCTCAGCGATGGAAGGCAGCAGGACAACTTTGGATGAAACTGTCATGCCCCCTCCTTCCACTCCCCGTGGTGTCAAACGAAAGACCCTCGACAAAGACGGTCCCCTCTCAGTAAGTGCTCACCGTTTAAAGGGTCATTCTTTTTGAAACAAATACAGAGACTAAAGTTCTCCCTGCAGGAGACAGGAGAAACTGAACATTGTTCATTTGATGGCTCTTTACTCCATCTTTGACACAATCTGCTTCACCTTTTTCAGATGGCTCCGTTGGAGCAGCAGCCGGTGGCTGACCGCTCAGTCCTGTCCCAGAGGCTAGACATGCCACAGGTAGATCTGCCCCCCGAGGAGAGCAGTGTCAACCTCACCCAGCTCGTCCCAGAGCTCGACCTCCTTGGTGAGAAGGGAAAAGACAAGAAGGATGACAGTGAGGAAGAAGAGGTGAGGAGAAACGACTGAGTTCTGTGCAACCTTATGTCCATCTCAACATGACTTTTGGCCGGCTGATACTAATGACTTTGTGTCTGGTCCTCAGGATGAGGAAGGCCAGGCTGGAGACCAGGATCAGGAGGAGAAGAGATGGAACAAGAGAACTCAGCAGATGCTGCACGGTCTTCAGGTAAAACGGTGTTACTGTGTATACATGACTTCAAAACATTTTTGTCTTATTAAATCTATTCCGATAATGGGATTCCGCTCTTTGATAAAGGTTCTTTTTGAGTATCTGAGGACTCTGTCATGGTTGTTGATTGGTGTGTTTCAGGTCACACTTTTAAGTGCTCAGGCTGAGTTTTTGCTCCTCTCTCCTTGCAGCGTGTCATGGCTAAGACTGGTGCCGACTCAGTCAGCCTGCTCGACTTGTGCCGGAACAACGACAAAAAGCAGGCAGCTGCCAAGTTTTACAGCTTCCTGGTCCTCAAGAAGCAGCAAGCCATCGAAGTCACCCAGACTGAGCCCTACAGCGACATCATCGCCACCGCCGGCCCCAGATTCCACCTTATTTAGACAACAACAGTCAAACACTCTGCTTGCAACAGACATACCTTTTTTTTAATTACTCGAGTTTTTTGCCTTTTCATTGTATGTTTTCCTGTCTGCCCTTGTTTTTTTTCCTGGGGAAGGGGAGGGTATAGTAAGGTAAAGGGGACGGAAACTTTTAAAGGATTTTACTGTACTACAAATGGAATCATGCAGTGTTCTTGGTTCAAAAGGAGGAAGAAGAATGTCTAACAAGTATATTTATAAAGCAACCTTTTACAGTCACCAGATTTAAAAACTTTGCTTAATTTTGTATTGTAAGTTAAATTTCTGTTGTCTGCTCATTCCATAAGTTTTGTACCATTGCCCCTCATTCAACTGAGATGTTTCAGACTTTAGATAAAGGCCCCTGTATTTTCACAAGGAATCCTGTATTGACTCTGTACATGTTCTGAAAAGGTACTGTTCATTGCTCAAAGTGTAACCTCTCCCACGTCGTCTTGTTGCACTGGCTCTTTGATTCAACAAAAATGTTAACCTGTTTGAGACAATTGGTAAAACTCACCTGGCATTAAATATCATGTTTCAGATGTATAATTCAGGCAGTTTATCAATTAAGTTTTCTGTAAATTTCTTTTTTTTGTACCTTTTTACGTTTATGCTTATTCACCTTTTTGCATTATGTAACTAGGTTATGTACTTGTTACAGTTAAGTTCACTATCCCACCTTTTTAGTCTTGGGGTAACTTCTAGTTGTGATACATCTGTAAAGATTTGAAATAAAGTGTTTTAAGTACTTGGATAAGTTACTGGATTTCTTTGCATTCAAAGTGTTCAATCATGTCAAAAGATTAATGGGTGAAAGTAAATGAGAGAAACTCACATCAAGGTATCAGTGCAAGAACTCCTGACCATCTTGCCATGATGCTGCATTTAATTTTCTTTGAAAATGCTACAACTTTTTGGGGAATTGATTATGTTTCAGGAAATGATGTGCTCTATTCCATCAGTTTTTTTAAATGATCTTTTTTATTCTTCACACCACAGAAAGCTATTGAAATGATTTGCTTTTGGTTGATCTGGCGAACCACTTTTCAAACCAATTGAACTAATGCAGTTGACTGCACATTAAATTTGGCTCCTAAAATAAGATCTCGGGTCACAAATAATCTGAAGTCCTAAAATGGTATTTTACAGCTGTTTACAGTATTGTATGAATGAAGGTGGAACTGATGCTCTCGTTTCACACGGACAGAGAAAAGGAGACACATAGTTACCGGAAGCGTCCGTTGCTAACGCTTTCCTCCCCTTTTCCGCGTGTGGCGGCACTCAGATAGCTTCACGTTCAGGTCCAGGATCAGTCGTTACACCAACAATGGCTTCTACAAGCGGCACCCTGGACTCTCCGGTCAAACAAATCCAGATTGAGGGACTGGTGAGTGTCACTGCGAGGCTGTGTGAGTCGGCGAAGAGTTCGGTGTGCTAGAAAGCCGCGGCAGTCCCAGTTGTACGGACCCAAAGAGTATGCTAACGTGTGAGCATCATCATGGCGGCGGCTGAGCGAGGCCGCTCCTGTTGTTTCATTCTGGTACTGATGTCAGTAGTTTATTGTACATCACCCAGTGAAATGGTCTCATAGAAAACTAATATAACTGGATAGGACCGGGTTAGCAACGAAGGTGAACTTACACCGTTGTTTCCAAAGTTAGCAGCTGTTCAGCCCTCACTCAGCTGTAGGGCCCTCGAGTATTTACCAGGGTCTTTCAGGTCAGGAGGGCATCACGAGCGTTGCTTTTGTCGCTCACGACATCGTTATTACATGTAATTAAGTCCACCAAAAACCTTTATACCTGTTCTTTCTCGTTGACTGTCTGGTATCTTGACCAGGTTTTTCTAACACAGCCGCCTCACAAAAAGCTAAGTGTGGTCAGCACAAACCAGCCTTACCTTATGAATGGATCTGTGTTAAACTTAAAAGTATTCCACGTAATGTCGCACTAACCATCAGTACTCTATGATGAGATCACGACTCAACACAATGGAATATATATATAGCTCTTGTCTTTCTACTGTTTCCTGCCCTAAGAGGCTCAGGGGAGCTCATCAATAGTTGTTTTATCTTTGTTTTGCTACCATTGACCTAATCATCACTTATTACACATTTCCCTTTGTTAGCATCTGTTCACCGGTAAACCGGTCCAACTAAAGGAAACCCAGTTTGCTGCGAGTATCTCCTTCTGGAGATCCCTTTATTTGAGCTGGTCGAGCAGTTTGGACATGCTTGAGGCCTTTCGTTTGTAGCTGCAAAGTAATTGAACATTTGTAAACTGGAGTTTTGTGTAGTTACTCATGATGAGGAAATCCTATGTTTTACCTTTTGGAAAAACTGTAACCTTAAGGGTCTGTCACTAACATTTGTCAATGACTAATATACACACCGTATCAATAATAGCAGATAGTGACTCTGATGTTAAAACATTCAGGTTCTCTATTCATGTGTAGTACCGCTTTTCAAACAGCAGAGGACAAGCTTACTTCGTCACCATCTTCCTCCGTCCTCTCTCCTGCCCTGAACTGCACTGGACACAAAGCAGCCTATTTTCCTGCTGTGTCTAAACACAGTCGCAGGACTTCAGCTCGCCAGCTGCTGTTTTCCCTTTTTATCTCCCTCATTAAAGTTGCCCTCAAGTTGTGGGCCTGTAATTTCAAATCAAAATATTTCACCACACTGTGCTTTGTTTAGACCATAATGAGATTCTCCTAATTTTATTTTCAAACCTCTTTATCAAGTAAATCGGAGCTCTTGCATTAGGGCCAGTTAGGAGCCGCTTAACGTGCGACCTCATTTGGATTCTGACTGTTGAAGGATGGGTGCCAATTTCAGGTAGCGGAACAAAACGTGTTTCACCTGAATGCATTGATATGCCGCAGTTGCTGCCAAGTTGCGTCATGACCCGGCTGTCAGGGGTTTAGCTGGAGGCTTGCCTGTAGACAGCATCACCGTGGCTGTGTAGTAGAATTGGATTGTTTCTCGCTTTTGAAGAGATTTCAGTGGTAGATCCTGCCACAGGAGTGGAGTGCAGTGCAGCAATGGGCTCTATTAAACACCCACTGAGATCACACAATTGCTGTTATGTTTGGAAAAGACCCCGTTCATGCATTCTGACGTACAGTGCGCGTCAGGCACAGGGCTGACTTAATAAGACAAATCCGGGAAAAGTCTCAGCACAATGTGCTGGGCTCTCTTTTTTGTTGCTGTTGTGAGTCCTAAGCTCTCGACTATCAAAAAAAAAATCCCAGAGCATGCCAAAATTAATTTGAACATTCCCAGCAAATAAAAGAAGTAATATTCTGTGCTAGAACAGCCTCTTCTCCCTCAGAGGGTTCTTCCTTTATTTTCCACGCCTCGGGTCCTCCTGCAGCCTGACGTGTCACGGAAAGATCATATCGTGCTGTCACACAGATGAGCAGCTATCAACACAGATGGTAACTCACTGTCCACTGTCGGAAATACAAGGAGTGGTTCCTATCTCCACTTTTTGGACAATACAGACTCTGCTGTTTTGCAGGGCTGTTTTTTTTCGGTTCAGTCGTCACACAGAAAGAACTGAATCGATTTGCTTTAAACATGGTTAGAGCTTCCTGTTGGGACCATGAAAAAACGAAATCGAGCACTTTACCTTCAGGAGAAGATACTTGAAGGACGATTTCATACGAGTGTAATTTCATAGACTTGTCCAACTCAGTTTGAGCCATCATCATTTCCTCTGAAGATGATAGTGAGATTAAATTTGGCAAAACAAGTTTATTTGAATAGAAGCAATAATTCTATAGAGCCAAAAGAAACGTCTAAAGTGACTGTGGGTTAGCAACACAGCCTTGTTCAACTCTTTATATCAATGACCAATGGCCGCAGTGCATCAAGAGTGTACTGGAAGTAATGGTCAGAAAGTTGGTCACTTTTTCCTCTGTTTTGGTCAGAATGTAATAGTAGAGAGCAGCAAAGCATATGGAGCTCCAGAGAGAGGTAAAAACGCTCCTGCCCCAAAATTTCACTCTAACTCGCAGGGTGCAATAACACAAAGCTTAGCTGCAATTATTCCTTAAAAGTACTTACTCTTACTTATTTGTCCTCGAGGGGTTGCAGTGTTTTATTAAGGTCTTGATGCACCACTAAGAGCAAAACACTGAACAGCCGTCGACTGTACCGATGTTGGCAAAACCCAACCTGTGCTGACTGATAGTCCCCCCTGGCTTTTAATTAGCTTGGAAGCTAGCTTTGTTAAAGTTAAATTTCCTAATTCCCTGTTTATGTTCATATTGTGTGAACTCCCACAACTCTTGTTTTTCCTTTATGACTTGGCAAACAAGCCGGCAGATATTTTAGCAGGACATTGAGGTCAAAATGTTTAATTTCCGGTGAGTGCTCCTTGACTACGTGTGCGTCAAGGACCTAATACACACCTGGTGTGAGTATTGTGAAAAAAAAAGAGGCTTGCGCTAAACAACCCGGGCGCGCTCCCAGCAGGGTCCCTTTTTTCACCACATCACTGTGCTTCAGCTCCTGTCCAGCTGAGCCAGACATCCTCGCATCACATGTCGCTCCTCCTGGTTAATGTCCGAACAAATTCAGGGCCGCAGCGCAGGATACTGATCACAAACATGAGCTTGTTTACCACCACCACTCCCCCTCCTCCTCCTCCTCACAGACGGTCCGGCTGCTCCTGGTCAAACACATCCCCGGTCTTGACCAGCTCCCACTGAGCTTGTGTCTGTGGAGTTGTCGCACTCTCTCCAGGGGTGCGTTTCAGATGGAAGTGCGACATGAAGGAGCCCCAAAACTCTGAACTGCATGGACTCACTTGGGTCGTCTAATCCTGCTCTCAGAGGAAATTTGGGAAAATAGGTTTAATTTAATTGAGGTTTAATAAAGAACAAACGCTTAGCGAGATGAATTTCAGGCGGTCAAGTGAGACCACTGAAAATGTCTCAGTCCAGACGACGGATCTGTTCACAACTGGCGATTTTTATGAAATCAAGCAGTGTCGATGTTTGATCATGCTTCAGTAATTCATAATAAGGTTGGCAGCTCTAGTGGACCAAAATCATGGAAAACACTGTTATTGACAATTGGCTGATGTTGATGTAGTTGAAGTTCTCTGACCACAGGAGGAGCTGTCTGAAAATGTGCCCTGATGTGAGTGATGCTGCTCATCCAATAAAGACAAGTCAAACAACAGGAAGGATAAGATAGAACATGCTGTGTCGAACATGACTACAGCACACGAGTGAGCCAGTTCTTCTGCTCCATGCGAAGTCGTCTCTCAGAGGCTGAGATATTACTGAAGTTTCATATACAGCAATTATATTTAGATCAACTGAGAATTATTGCTGTGAATGAAATTGCGCTGCAGCTAATAAACCGCAGCACAAGTAGAGTTTAATTTCTGCAGGCAAGCCTCGTGATTTCAGCTCCGTTTACTTCAAACTTATTTTTTGATGATTTTTTAAATTTATTTTCCTTCTTACCCACATTGCAATAACACCGCCCACTGGTTGTTACCAGGGTCACTGGCTGTCACATCTCAGTCTTGGACTACTTCACAATACAAGCCAGACTTGGCCCAACAAAATCAAACATGTTTGAGAAGGATCCCTCCAAGGCAGCAGGCGAGAGCTGGCAGATGAAGTGGGAGTCTGCGGTGGCCTTCATCCATGGCTTAACCCTGCAGATGACTCGCAACACGCACGCACGCGTGCGCGCACACACACACACAAATGTTTTCTCTGTCACGTGCGTCACGAAGTGCAGCGTACAGTTTGTCTACACCTGAGTGACGCAAAAAAAAAAAGAGAGAAGGAAAACTGATTGCGGGACCGTCTCCTGCGCCGTACTTTCTCATAACTCCAGACCGGTCGTGGTGGAAGTATAAGCCTTTTTGTGTGCGTGAGCGGGAAGATTTATGATAAGAATTAAAGGCAGCCAACGGGGGATTTGGACCGCAATTGATTTTGCACAATTCAATTTTAAGCTTGTTGATTTATAATATGCTGTCCACATATCAATCTTGGGCTTCTCCACATGAGGTGAGCTCACTGGGCTAGTTGTCGGTGAGCTGGATCAATAGCATCATATGCGAGTGTGTGTGTGTGCGTGTGCGTGTGTGAGACTGAGACAAGAAAGAGACAGTACAGGTGTGTGTGTGTGTGTGTGTGTGTGTGTGTGTATTTGTAGGTTTTGGAGACCTGGTGCTTTCCAGGCTTTGCCTACAATACCTAATGGCATTTGCTGGGCATCAAGAAGGCAGCTCTACAAATCCAGTGAAACCCCCGGTTTGTCCTTCTCTCCCTTTGTTGTAGCTCCGGAAGCTTTTTCCACTTCCTCTCCATGTAGCGTTTCTATGGAGTCACCAGTTTTATTAAAGCCTTCTGCAAATTTAGCTCTATTTGTTTGACCTCGCTGGACTTTTTTTGGCCCGTTGTCCATCTGTCTCCCCTCCCATTTCCACATGGACACTATTTAAGTGTGTGATGAACAGATTGCTAAGAGTTAGATAGCAGAAAGCATTGTGTATCAGTGCTATCTGCTCCCGCTGATGGAGGGAGACTAGAAAAGCTATTTGCTGGCAGAAAGAGGAGCCAAAGCTCAAAGGGGAGCATGGAGGGGGGGCTGGGGAGGGGCTTGGGGGGCATGTGTGGGATGGGGGAGGTTTGTGTGGCAGCCAGCCCCGTTGATCCCGAGGACTTCTACTGTAGCCCTGTTTTCCCCTGCTGGATCCCTCCCCAGTCTCCCTCGCTGTCATGACGACACCCGCCTGCTGTCCTCACTTTCACCTCCTCACTTCCTGCTATCCGCCGTCATCATCCCCCTTTTCCCCCTCCTCGCTTATGTATTGCACATTGCCACCTTTTCCTCCTTCCCTTCTCTTATTTTGCGCTTCTCCGCCACCTCCCCTCATCCAGTTTTCACCATCACCCCACCACCACCACTACCACCCCCACCCTCCCCGACCTATTGCTCAGACCTTCCTCCCCTCTCAGTCAGAAAAGCCAAAGCAGGCAGGCAGGGAATGAGATTTGTTTTTCTCCCCACTCCACCCCACGTCGTCTCTTTCCTCCTGCCCCCAGCTCTTTTACTTGTTGCATGACAGGTCCGGCGCTCCATTGAAATAAATCATCTCCCAAGACAGCTTCTATGTGTGTATATGAGGGGGTGTGTGTGTATGTGCGAGAACATCTGAGACCAGAAAGGACTCCCCTATGATGGCGTTTGGTGTTTTGTTGTGAGCATGACTCCAGGACCGCCACCGTGTGTGTGTGTGTGTTCGTGTGTGTGTTTGTGTGTGTGTGTGTGTGTGTGTGTGTGTGTGTGTGTGTGTGTGTGTGTTATTAATGCCTCTGGCTGTGACCTACCCACACTGTTATCAGCATGATTTATGCTCTCCCCCTCCACACTATGCTTCTCAGCTTTTTGTCCTGTTCCTGATCATTTAGACGCGTTGCCTTATTCGCCTCTCTCTGCCATGGCTTCTCTTTTTTTGCTGGTTTGAGGTCCATACAATGGGTTTGTAGTGTCCCCGCAAGTTGGTCCACGTCCATGTATTTTGTTAAAATGCACAGCAGTCTTCCCCTGCTGTCCTTGGTGTCGGTGTCGCGCGTCAGAGCACAGATCAGCTCCTTTATCATGTGGAGTCTTGTCCTATTTGCCCGTTTTTATCTGGCATTAAAAATTAAAAGCACGCTGTGATGCATTGATGAGACACAACGATGCTGGATATTACATCACGTGTCCAAATGTTCCCTCCTACTGTACACGTGGAGCATTTTTCATCTTATGTGCTGCCTTCTTTCTCTCGCTCTCTCTTTCTTTCTCTCCTTTGTAAATTGCTCTACTGTGCTGAATACTAACCGGCCTTTTGTACGCACTTAATATCAGTGATGCACCAGTGCTGAAGCCTGCAGGTGGTGCTTACCACTGCGGGATCCAGCACTCAGCCACAGCCAGTGATTGCCTGAGTAACTTTTCCCACAATTTCCTCTTAACATAACAAGGGTTTTGGGCATTTTTCGCGGCTTTATGTAAGAGCTTAGTGGCTTGTGAAGAGTGCAGAGTTGTATGTGAGGATTTTTCACGCAGTTCAGTATGTCTCAGCGAGGCAGTGGATGTTCTGGGCAGCGACCACGTGCTGAATGCCTCCAGACGGTAGCAAAATTTCAAATTGTACTTTTTTGAGATGTGTAAAGGAAACCATTTTCAGCTCATTTGAGGGAATGTTGCCTAAGCTTCAGGCCGCGGTGGGTGGCTCCCATGACGGTGGGGAAATGGCGTTCGTCGGCTGAGGTTGCTAGGTAACATGCCATTAACTTTTGCAGCGTGCCACCAGCTGGAGCGTTGTAGCTGATGAAATTTAGAAACCAATTTTTTCTTACCTTTTACATTTCAATAAACCCGCACAAGAAAATAACTCTGCACTCTGAACTGTTGCAAACTTTTTACCAAAGCGGTGTGAACTCGCGACGAGGTTTTTCAGAGTTGTCAAAATGTATAAAATCAAGAAAGAGAGACAACAACTCTGAAATGGCAAAAATGGTCAACTGTTGTTTTTTTCCCCCATCAAAGAAAGAGAAACCTCTTGAGGGATCTTGAGCGTGTTGGCCAGTGGAGTGGAAGCTGTGAGCGAGTTGTGGGTGGTCTAACCTTTTTAAGTGCTGTCGCCTATAAAAGGGGGGAAAAAAAGACCCGGTTCACACAGATGAATGGAAAGTGCTCGTTTCCACGACAAATTGACACACTTCCAGTGTGGTGCAGTGGTATTTATGTAACCTCTGCAGCACATCCAGTTCATCCTTATGATCCATCACAGCAGCACATATTCACTACATGATTAATCTGTGAGCTGCAGGGGGGGGACAGGCTCGCCTCCACCAGCGTGTGAGTGTGTGTGTCACAGCAAGAGAACAGAGCACATCACTTGTTTCACAGTGTAAACGGTCAGAACACAAGAATGCGTTCTGCATGCGAGTCTGGTGTGTGCGTGCGTGTGTGTGCTAGCTCTCATGTAACACAAATGAAGCTTTTAATTGCATGTTGTGAATTTTTAGCCATGTCTAACTTTACATGTTCATTTCTTGGAGCAACTATGTTGGGAAGAAAAAAAAGGAGCCTTAATTACCAAGTTAAAGCAATTTTATTTATGCACAGTAATTTTCTGACCATGAAAATGCAGCTTAATTTGGAAAAGAATTACGACTTCTTTTACATTTTTTTTTCCTGCTAATAAGTGAAATTGAAACTTTTTTTCTAAAACGTTCAAGCACAAACTGTGTAAAAGTAAGACCTACTGAGAAAAAACGTCTTTGTCTAATGACCCTAACCCAGACTAATGAGCAGAAATGACCATGCCGAGTGAAGATGTAGTTAGTTTGGATCACATAAATCAGTGCAGGACACATTGCAATATCAAGGAAGTGCAGCGTGGGCTTGATGAAAAAATGAGCTGTGGGTCAGGAAAGGAAAGCGCTGAGGAGAAACTGTTCCAGACGGCAGGACAAAGCCTCGCCACCTCCCTCTCAGCTGGCGCCTCTCTTGCTCTTTTCCGCTTTCACAGGTGGTGCTGAAGATTATCAAGCATTACCAGGAAGAGGGCCAGGGAAGCGAGGTGGTCCAGGGCGTCCTGCTGGGTCTGGTAGTCGACGATCGGCTGGAGATCACCAACTGCTTCCCCTTCCCCCAGCACACCGAGGACGACGCCGACTTCGATGAAGGTAATCCAGAGCGGGGCCCCCGTCTCTGTTTGCTCTATCGATCTTCCCCCGCAAATGGAAAAACGCTCCCACTCGCAACATAACATCACAGCAGCGACCGAAATGAATACCCAAGAAACTCCAAGCGCCAATAAAACAGCTGCTGCAGCTTGTAAATATATGGGAGAGGACGTTTGGATGCATCAGTAACTTGGAGACCAAATTTTGAAACTCCACCAAAGATAAGAGCTTCTTTGTTATTTAAATTCACAAGTCAATATGAATTGCAAATTTTTGGTCTGATTACCTTTTTGATTGGAACAGACTTTTTCAGTTTCTGCACCAGATGGCAACCGGAAATATTACCTCAAGCATCACTCTGATAAATACGAACTGGTGCTTGGAAATATCTTATAGTTTATTATTCAATTCAGTCATGTCCTCGGCTGGAGCATA
>JAUESF010000008.1:9592075-9615561 GCA_032274765.1 Malacoctenus tetranemus | reverse complement strand
ACACACACACACACACACACACACACACACACACACACACACACACACACACACACACACACACACACGCACACACTCTGGTAGTGCCTTGTTGATTACGGCTCTTGCCATTACCGCCCAAGGTGAGGAGATTTGCTCGCAGCTGATAAATACTTCCACCCCATACACACACATGCGTACATGCACACACGCCTACACGCTGTCGCTTTACAGCATGCAGTACATGATGTCCCAGTGTCCCTGAGCGTCACACTTTTTCCCCCCTCTTTTTTTTTTTTTGTTTCTTCCCCCGGCAAGTTTTCCGCACATTTAAACACACACCTGCTCGCACACAGAACCCCATCCTCATTTCCCCACGTCGAGCGCTCGCACTCACCATCACGTCCTGTTTTCTTCTCCAGTTTTGCGTTTCCCCTAACTGAACCCGTGGACGCACGCACACACGCACACACACACACACAGAGGCATGCACGCACTTCATTTTGTCCCTGTCACACGCACACAGAAACACACCTGCCGTGCTTCTTTTCTCGTGTCTCTCCTCTTTCTAACACACACACACACACACACACACACACACACACACACACACACACACACACTTGCACTAGGGGAATGGGCAGGCTCATTCCCCGTCTGGCCTCGAGACCCAGATTGATTGATAGGAGAGGCGGCAGGGCAGCAGAAATGAGTAAGGAATAGCAAACGGTGGCGCGCGCTCCAACCTCGGCGCCTTGATGAAATTGTTAAATTGGCTGTTCTCAGCCTAATGCCGCCGTTATGTCTACAGAATATTACCAGCTGCTCCAGTATAGCAACAAGGAGGAGCAAGAAGCCCCGTCTTCTATCTCGTTTGGAGGGGCCCACATGAAAGGTGTCAGAGATTTCCCTCCCGAGGTGCGACCTACTCAAAGCCATTGTTGAATTTCATGGACCTGCAACCTGCGGTGGCTTTTGGCGCTGTGCTTGAAAGGCAAGGGAAGAGGAGCTCAGAGATCCTTTATGCATTAGGATTTTCTCCTTCCTTTTTTTTTTTGTCTGAGTTAATCAATTCGCAGGCTGTTTGTCAGCATGTGTGGTCACACAGGTCCCGTGTGAGTGGGATGTTCTTTCATTTAGTCGGGCATCCGTGTCCCTCCGTGGGGGTTCAGGGCTTTAGTTAAGGTCGCCTCCACTCCAATGCGACGCGGAGGAGCAAGGGAAAAAAAGCATTAATCCGTTTATCACTCTCACAACTACCTGTTACCAAAACACCTGCCTTTCCCTCGCCATTTTCTCTGTTTTTCTACCACAACATTTTGTGGTGTGTGTGTGTGTGCGTGTCTTTAATTTCCTCAAGTCACTTTTATTTAGTCCTTTTCCCATTTTCTAATCTTTCACATCTTATTTTAGACTGGAAGTAAGTTTGTGCTGTGCTCAGAGAAACATTGAATAATTAATTGGCCACTCATTAGCGTGAAAGTAGCGGGCGTTTTGTTTTTACAGCCTTTAAATATGAGCGGAGACTTCAGTGTTTGTTTTTTAACATTTTTTAAAACTTCGTTATCTATAAAAAGATGTGGGGAGATTGTTGTTACCGGTGAGGGATTCTACAGCAATAAAAATAATTGTCTTTTTACACCTACCTTTTACTCATCTGGCTGCAAGTTCTCCCGAGGCTGCACTGCTTCAATATATTGCAGAGTATACACATCTTAGATGGTCGCGCAGTTTGCTTTCTTTTTCATCCTTTCGTTTTTTGGGGGGGGGGTTCTTTTTCCCCCCACAGCCATAATTCATGGTTTACGAACAAACAAGGCAGTGATCCTGTGGCATTTACAAGGCTCTGCGCTTTGTATTCGATCTGTGGTGGATGAGCTGGCCGGACTGCCACTGGCCTCCCGTCTCACTCAGCCGCCTGAACCTCTGCCGGAAAGTGACCCGACTGGAGCACGTCGTCGTCGCCGGTAAAGTCGGTCCTCCTGCAGTCTGCTGTGGAAGTGGAAGCTATTGTTACAAACAGGAGTTGGGTTTTTGTTTTGCTTTTGGTGTTTGTATTTTTGCTGCTGCAAATCAATTGTTATTTATACAGGGTGGTTTCTGTTGTCTTCAGCCTTGGATTGATCTGAACTTGAGCTCGCCGGCATTTCAGTGCTCATTTCCATGTCAAATAAACTAGTCTGGATCCAAAAGCAATAGAATATGATTTGTTGTTACAAGTACGTGGGATGTATTTTTCCCCTTTACCATCACATGCAGCTGCATGCCGCACAATATAAAGAAGCATCAGTTCAGTTCATTGGAACATGCATTGAAGTTTATAGAGTTCAACTCGGGCCATCCCGCTATCTGCTTTGATTCACATGTTGTTTGAGTAGTTTACACATACTCACAAGACATGGAAATATATTCAGTGCAAACGAAGCTCAACTATTAAACTCCACCTTTGGGCCGTGTTATTTGTTAGTTCCGAGGAGCAACATGTTTGCCGTCTTGGCCAGAATCATCCATAATTTCTGCCAAGAACTGCCCTCCCTGCACGTGGCCCATCAGCTCACGGTCACTTGGTAGTTCTTAGTTGCTCGGTTGACCCAGCAGCCCCAGAAAAGCACTGCAGAGACCCGTGTTCTTAAACCTCTCCGGAGCCCTCCCTCCCTCCCTCCCTCTCTCTGTGCTTTTGAAATTCTCAGCACTTGAAAAAGTCATTTCATAACCTCCCCCAGATCCCGCGTCTTTTCACTGCCGAGTCTTCGGATTCTGGTCGTCAGTTGAAAAAGAACCTGGCTATAAATACATCTCGAGGATACTCGGAGGGATTTTGACCCACTTCTTTTTTTTTCCCTCTTCCCCTGTTTAAAAAAAGTGTTTAAAAAGAAAACACTGACAATCACGGTGAAGCTAAACCATAATGTCAGATGAAGGCAAAGTCTACGACTTTGAAGTCGTCCCAAACACGCGGCAGATTAGCGGGCTAATAGAAAAAGCAACGCAAGGTGTTGCGAGCTTCGCGCGCTACCTCTTGCCGAGGCGTGTTGGTGTAAAGTGATAGTCAGGTTGAGGGGGCGGGTTAGTTGTCAGGAGAAACTGTCACTTTTTAGTGGTATCACAGTAACACATGCTCAGCTGTTAAATGCAGTTTTTGATCCCGCTGTCGTCCAATCATCTGAAGCTTCTCACTTCCTCGCAACTGTTGCGGCATCAGTGGCCAACGGACCCCTGCAATTAATCCTGAGCATTTGGGAAAAATCACTGTTTTCATCAAAAATATCTAAGATCTACATACAGTGGAGTGTCAGTGCTTTATATATCATAGTCCTTAAAGAAACAGCACTTGAATCAGAGATCGGTTTGAAGCCGGAGTTCTATAAATTCCTCTAAAACAAGCTGTTTTGACTCGGGCTGTCAAGATAGTGCGCACACACGAAGCTTATAAAGAACTGTGGAGGGTTGTCGATCAGATAAGGGGGGAGAAATGGCTGATTAGTTTTGCTGCCTCTGTTGTCAATCCTCCAGCCTTCAGCTTTTGCTTCGGAGACGGATCACTTTGTGCACAATTTCCCTGCTAATGATAGGGTGTTGGGGCAGGTCCACGCATCAGTGGAGCCGGAGAGGTAAGCACCCATACTGATGGGCACGGAAGTGCAGAGACAGATGCAGTGGTTAGGTGGCAGGCTGCCTCGCCTCTCCATTGAGCACTGTGTGTTTTGGAGTCTGCTGCTAGCCTGCCCCTGGGCAGAGCCGCTCTCCAACAGACGCCCTCCCAGTCTGTCGCTCCCGGTCGCCCCGTCTCAGCTTCCCCCCCTGCTGTGCATTTTGCGTCCGAGGCTACCTGCCGGTCCCACCCCGTGTTTTAATCCTCACCTACCTCTCGTTTGTCACTGCAAAACGTTGTCCCACCTGCTTTCCTAACCAGCTATTTTCTTTCTCAATGAAGTTTGAAACACACACACGAACGCATGCACACACACAAACACACACGCGCGCGCGCAGTGGTGTCAGGCACAACATGACAACACTTCCTTCTCGTCTTCCTGTGGTTTGCTGAGGAATTGCTGCCCAACTCCCCCCCCCTCCTTCCCCCTTTCTCCACATCTCCCACAATTCCTCTCCCACTATCACATCTGCCCCCTCTCTTATTCCCCTCTCCATTAACTGCGCTCGCTTTTGTCTCATTGACCACGTCAGTCACAAAATAAAGGGCTAGATTAAAGGGAAGATTGTTACATCTAGCGCATCCTCGCAGGGCGGGCCGTGAATAGGACCACTGTGCGCGTCTGCTCCCCATCCCTGCTGCTCTCCAGATGCTGTTGAAATTTGTTGGGACGTTATCGTCTGTGGGAAGGATACGCTCCTCTGGCTGCATTCCTGCAGGTGTCCAAGCTCGGATTGCGAGATTGTTTCCAGTCTCCTCTGCAGCAGGAAGCATGAGTGTGTGTGTGTATGTGTGTTTGTGTGTGGCGGAGGTTTGCTCCCAGGCACGTTGGTGCTAATTATTCAGGAGGTATCCAGCGCTTTGCTTCAGACTCCACTGGCCCTGCAAACGCATGCTGGGGCTTTTTAAAACTGCAGCATGAACTCTGCAAGGTCAAATGCCTACAAGTGACCAAATAAAATGTTAATACATTTCGACTGAAGTTGCTCCCTGCTCTACATAACATCACCACCAGGGGTCGAATCCAGGCCATTAAAAACGAAGCCAAAGGAGAAATGTCATCCTTGTAATAAGGTGACATTACATTTTTCTTCCCCTCGCTCCTCTTTCTTTCGATGCCTGCCTCTGCCCTTTTCTGCCTCCTCCCTCCTCCACCACTCACACCTCGCTCCTGTCTTTCCTGCAGCCTGCACCTTTCCATCTTTGTTTTATTCCCCCTCTTTCCACCTTACCCCCGGTTCCCTCTTTTCCACTTCCTGAGTTTCGTTCTTGTTAACGGCCCCAGCAGGAGAGGGATGTGCTCTACACACTGGGGTCTAGGGGGCCACAGCTGCCCAATCACAACCTGATTTATCAACCCTCCTCCAGCGAGCCTGCATAGAGATACAGTTGTGTTTCCTTGCTTTAGCTGTTACTTACAGCCGGCATGGCAGGCTGTTTGTATTTTTGGCTGTGCATCCTTAGGATGTGTCTGCTGTAATGAAACGGATCGCCCCGTAATGTATCTCGTCCTCTCTGCACGAGCTGAAGCCTGTCTGTGTATCTATCCAGCTGCTGTTTTCCCCCGACCAGGATATATTCACTGACATAAGGAATGAAGGGCTGACTGGTGAATCTGGCTGATATTTGTTTTAGAAATCCCCACCGCAACTACTTGATAAGAGAAGATGTAGCCTCTTTGTTTCCCTCAGTTTCACTGCATTCGTCCTTCACATATCAGTTGCTCATTTTTCCACTGTGTTTCTGATGTCTCTCCCCAACGCTTCTTATTCTTTTTTCTCTGTTTTTTTTTTTACCCCCTTTCCTCTGTTCAGACAGCATGTCCAGTCCCAGATAGAGACCAGATAATTTGCAGATTCTAGAAAAGAAAAAGATTTCAATGGAACTCATTCTGAATTAATGTCTCCCTTTGTCCCTTCTCTCTCTCTGTCTGTCTCTCGCTCGCTCTGTATCTCCCTCTCGTGTCCTGCCTCCAGTCCAGTACCAGATGGAGATGATGCGTTCCCTGCGTCACGTCAACATTGACCATCTGCATGTGGGCTGGTACCAGTCCACCTACTATGGCTCCTTTGTCAGCCGAGCACTTCTTGACTCCCAATTCAGCTACCAGCACGCCATTGAGGAGTCAGTTGTACTCATCTATGGTAAGTAGTCCCACACGTTGCTTTGCCTTTCTTTCGCTGACACCTATTTTGGACACTGCTTCAACGAGTCACTCAAATTGTTAAGCTGTGACAACTCATCCCAACAAACAGACACTACTGACATTTTGGTTTTGACATCACACAAGGCCATTTTAAAAGGATCTCTGTATTCATATACAGATATAATCAGCTCAGGTTCCCAACAAATCATCCACCCCAGGTGGAGGAACTGGTCCAGTGCACTCGTCATACTCGTCTATTTCTGTCATTGCAGATCATTTTTTTCAAAGGACAATTCACCTCTTTGTTTGCATTGTTCTCCTGTCATCTAACCACTCACAGAGCCACACTAATATAAGAGCCTCATGCTGTTCGATATTGGTTCCAGGAGCGCAGAACAAGACCAGCTAATATCAGCAGTAATACTCCCCAAAGTAATCTGGATCCTGATGAAACGAAGGAAAAAAAAAAAAAAAGAAACCCTCGAATGAAACCTTAAAAAAGCTCACTCTCTCCCCTGATACACAGCATTCTGCTTCTTCTTAACACTTGAATCGACCCTCCGCAATGCTGTTGTTAATTAGCAGTTATTGCCACTTTGTCTTTCACGTTTGAGACGAGATTAAACAAGCACGAGTCAAATTTACTCCCTCAAATCAAGAAGTATCCAAGAATAGGACAGCCACCGAGGAGTCTCAACACATGCTGCCGTGGTTCACGTTTAAAGTGTGTGAGCAGTAAATCAGTCTGACAGATGTAGGAAAAGATTAGTTGAGGTAAGCACAGATGTTCAGAAAACAATCTAAATCCAACCATCAAGATGCTTCAAATTAGATTTTCGTTTTAAGGCGAATTTTACACCTGCCTTTTCTGTAGCCATCAAGTACACATCAAATAGATTGAAGAGCTTATAGTTTCTGGGTACAGCTCTGCGACAATGCCAATTTAAACATCTGAAATATAGTAAATGACATGCACTGGTGCTGCGGGGCGGTTCAGCAAAGATGCATTTGTGTTCCTCCAATAAAACCCCGATGATGCCACTGCACAGATAAGCAGGGAAACGAAGAGGATTAAAGGAGGTAGCTTGGACCCACTGACATGAATGGACGGGATCACCCTGCCTGAGCCGCACAGAAAAAAAACCCTTTAAAAGCTGCTCATAATTGCAGCATCTCAAATGCCAGTCCAGATGGTGCGAGCTTTCAAGTGAGAGTGACAACAGCATATACGTGTCGGAAAATAAAAAACCTGTCAGCTCTTAAAAAACCGTCCCGTTTGTAAAGCTTGATGTCTAAATAAATGGGGATTCATGACCACCCCGAGTGGTCGTTTAGTTCACAGGCCCTCTTATTGATACAGTGTAGGGGATAAGACGGCTTCATTATTGAGTTGATGACAGCAGCTCTCACTGGCTGGATTAGTTTCTCTCTCGCCCGGTGATGCCCCCACATGAACCAACACGCAAGACTCTGAGTCTGAAGACGTGTAATCAGGTGTCGGTGTCAAAGTGCCAGATTGTATCAATGCAGTATTTTCTGCTCGCAGTGCACACTTCATAATACACACAGTTCCCCCCCACCTCTCAGATTTATGAACCGAAAAATAGAAGTAAAAATGAACCAGGGTGGCAGAAAAAGACTTACAAGCTCACTGACCTGAAACCACAATCTTTCATTAAAACGGCTCACTGTTTATCTAGTCACTTCAAGGCAAGAAAGAGAGAGAGAGAGAGGGGCGGCAGCAAACAGAATTGTCATTTAAAAAGAGGGAAGAAATGAAAGGAAACATTTCAAGTGTTAGCGAGTCTGAAGGGGAGAAAAAAGAAACCTCCCCCTGTAACCCGCCCACAGCTTCAGACTCACTGCAGGGCCATCTCGCTCGGGTTCTCACACGCCGGCGACACGCAGATTGGTTTGAACCATTTTACATATGTAACCCTCTGATCTAGTGCTGCCACTCAGGCGTGCAGCCTGTCAGCCCTTTCACATTCTAAATGGTGGGCTCCTGTTAATGTCAATCAATAATGCAGCGCTTAACGGATCAAAGCACCTCAAAGGAATTGGCATTATCTCTGTTTAAAGTCAAAAGGGGGAGAAAATTGATTTCTTTTTTGTCCACTTTGTCATTAGCTCACTGGTCATTTTATGCCAATGAATGAATCAATCAAGGCCAACAATGGGCGGGTTAATTGCTTCCGTCCAATGGCAGCTTAGAGGTTGAGTTAGAGTGGGTTGTTATACCAGTTGGTTAGATAGCAGTTGCTGCAACGGCAGTTTTCTAACGGGAGGTGGACAGTTGAAGAGGTAATAACACTGATTGTGCTCGAACGTTCACTGAGAGCAGGAAAAGCTTTCAGTGATACTGTATCAGTAAAGGACTCGCAGGATCAAGCAACCGCTTTGCTTTTCACAGGTTTTTACAGTTCCAGAAGCTGAATAACTTTTCATTGTATACAAGAGAATTATCAGTGCTTCACATAATGATTGGAGTTGGTTTTATTACACAGTTGATTAAAATGAAGTTCAACGAGGGTTTTTTTTTTGTACGTTTTTTTTAAAATGAGAATCAGAAATTTACAAAAATAAACCAATTCTTAACTTTGTTTATTAAACAATGAGATCAAATCCTGCGTGGATTGTATTTGTGTACTTGCTTACCTGGGTTTCAAATTCTCCGAGCACTTGGAGGCAGAAGACAAATCTCCACAGCCACTCTCTGCTTTCACCAACAGTTAGTTACATTTTACTCAACACGCCATGATCCACCATAAACGTGTCTGTGTGCACCTTCTAGTAGAGACGAGCCCTTGTCAGCAGGAAAGGATAAATTGTTGTGTTGTCTCCGGCGAGGAGCCTCTCAAGAGTTAAAGACCAATCATGCGCAATTCAGTCTGCAGACCTCCTTTTGGAGTAAACCATTGTCCTGACCAGCCTCTCTCAGTGGTGATGGTCAGCATGAACCAAGATTGGCTGTCAACAGTCAGTCCTGTATGGGCCCTGGCTGAGCCGCAGGCAAATAACTTGTCACAGTTGGCTGTTTGGGAAGGGAATAAGTGGCAGTAAACTGTGTTGGACTGCAGTTTGGTGGCTGTCAGCTTGTTCGGCCGGTGCTGACGGTTTCTCTCTGCAGGTAGTATAAACAAGGAGTGGAAGTGAGCTGCTGTAGAAATTATAATCCCTCCTCCTGAAACCTTACCTCAAACCCGACACATTGATTTTGCAAACGAGAATGTAAATCTGCATTGAATGCAGCAGCACTTTCTCTTCCCCTCGTTTTTCTGCTCAGATAGGTTGTTGGCCGTCATCAGAGTGCAGTTTTCCACACTGAAAATGGAGGGATAATATTATCAATCAATTTAAAAGGTCTGATTGGAGGCACTGTATATCCCCCCATTGATTTTTACAGGAGCCCGAGTGAGCATCGTTTTAACACCTTTTTACATCAGTTAAACTTATTTCTATACCTGTAAATGTTAACCTTTAATTCACGCTCGCTGCTGTATTTCACTCCAAATTGTTCCCATTAAAATGTCGCACTCGGTTTTGTTTGCAGATGCAAAAGTTTGAGTCAGCTTGTTGAAGATTGGTTTAATAGAGGGCTTGTGAGGTTTCTGCATATTCTTTGGTTAAGCTGTTGGTTAAATGTTTGGCTCTCAGAGCAGAGTGTCAGTGAAAGCCATGAACCCTCTCTTTGTTCCACACACGAGGGGGTGGAATAATTTGTCGTGTATTTAAATTCGTTGTACTGTGTGAAAAGTTGCTCGCTTCCAAACGTGTCTGATCACATTCAGCGGGATTTTCCCCCATGAAATCAGCCGCCAGTTTTCTGACCATTGCTGCTGCCTCTAAAACATCTGCAGAGCCTCCTTTATATCCTCTTTGTGAAAAACATTCTAGTAAACCTGAAGATTTGCAGACACTCCTGCCAACATATAACACCAATGGACAGTTCCAAGTTCAGCTCTGGGTTCTTGTTAGCGTGTTGTTGTAACTTAGTTTGACTGGTGTGGATCTAATTTTGACACCCTCCAAGCACACTCAGCCTCAGGCCCCCCCCGCCTCGCTCCTCCACCGGACCCCAGGTAGAGAAACATTACTCTGAACCACGAGGCCCACAGCACTAAAGCATCATTTATTTATAATTGGAAAACCAAAGCTCACAACAAAAGGACCTTCAGAAGGAAAGAACGCCATGCACAGAAGCCTCAATGAGACAAAACCAGGAATGTCTTCCAGATCTTAATAAATTACCATTGTTCCGATTTTGTTTGTAAAAGTTTTGTTTTGTTGATTTGAAGTTGAATATTGAAATGACTTTTTTTTGGTTGCTTTTCCCCTCAACCTCCTGTTTCTCCCCCATTCTAGATCCCATCAAGACGGCCCAGGGCTCCTTGTCTCTGAAAGCCTACAGGCTTACCCCGAAACTCATGGAGATCTGCAAAGAGAAAGACTTCACACCTGAGGGGTGAGCCGTTAAACAGCAGAACACACTGCAGGAAATCACTTCTGATGCTTTGTTGAATTACTTGTGCACCGAGGCACGGATATATTCACAGATTTTGTTTACACGTACAAACACATGTGCTCACATTTCACTTAGGAATACGGACCATGAAATTCCTCTTTTTTTTTTCGTCGTTTTTTTAACTTCGGCTTTTCCACTGGATGCAAATCCGGCCCCACACATCCACAGGGGAGGCATTTAGTAGCAGTTGGAGACGGAGGCTGATGATGATGATTTATCAGCTCGCCCTTGCCCATCAAACAAATGTACCATGTTTACGCTCTTTCTGACCCCGAGGCTCAGCGTAATTGCTTTTAAATTGCAGCTAAAAATGAACGTAATGAGGGGACTGTTTTCCCGGCTGTTCAGTGGTAGTCCTAGCGCACCTACTCATACATGCATAAACACATGCATGAGGGCACGTCCCACATGATCCAGCAAACGCAAGTGCAACAGCCAAATGAGGAGTTCCCCGAATCCCGTCGGAATCTTCAGATGTACATTTTAGATGCATTAACGAGAGTCGAATATCGAAAGAGGACATTTTAACCGCGCATTTTCTCTCCCTGCGTCCGGTCTCCGTGTATCTCTCCCCCTTGGTGTCTCTGTTGCCAGCCGCGCTCTTATTGACCCAGTGTGTTTGGCCCAGAGTCAGGATCCTTCTCATTTCTGCAGCTTTTCATTAGTTCCTATGATTTATTACGGCCCCAATCTGTAGCTATCAGTGTTCCCAATAAGGCCGTGATTGAAAGAGGGCGGCTCAGGGCAGCAAAGGGCAATGACACCCCATTATAACAATCTTGTCTCGATCCTATTATTTTCAGAACAGAGCAGAAATCTGAATATCAATTGTTTTGGTTTTTTTCTTCCAAAGATGCAAAACTTCAAAAGTGTTTTATTTTGCCCCTCCCACCCCACTACAATGTGCAAGGGGAAAAAAAGCACTCTCTTTCATGTTGGTGTATTTGATGTTGCATAAGCTTGCATATATTGTGCACCTTTTTTTTTCTTCTCGAAATGAAAGGCAGTGGATAGATGAGTGTTGAATGGACCCGTCCCTTTGAACTGCTCTCCAAGTCCGCTGGGCTATAGAGGCCGTGGTCAATGGAGTCCACTTCAGCACACAATATGAAGCATCAAATTAGTGTGCCTGTGGAGTCAACCTTTGGCTTTGTCCAGTGGGGCCCAACTTGGGAAAGAGCATGGCATTAAGTGTGCCAGCGTCCAGTATGGTTGAGCAGTTTGTCCTGTCCGTCTGTTTCCTCACGTGCACCTTTCCTTTTTCCCCACCTTTTTCTCTCTCTCCCACTCTTCCGGCATGTGGAAAGGTCACTGTATGCAGGAAATATTTTAATGCACTCCAGATTGATAATGGTGCCAAAAGCTTTAACAAACAGTATTTATATCATTATGGATTTTCCTTATAGACTGCTGCGGTTGCCCATACTGATTTTTGTCCTCTGCCCTGAGCCTAAGGCTGCATTGTCCATTTCCTTTGCCTCCAAGTTGCCTCTTGGAGTTAGCCCGAGGTGATGCTCCGTTCAGACTACCAAGCAACACTTATCAAATATTACCCATCGCTATTGACCGACGCGTCACGTCCTCTATTTATCACACAGACGCACATTATATAAACGTCTGTTTCCAGTACAGTGCACGCCGTGGATTAATGCAGTGAGTGTATCGATCCAATAACAATCGCACCCGCATCTAACAAGCCGACATTAGACATGCAGAGGCATTAGTTAGAAGCTCGTGCACAGCGCCCGACTGACAGGCCGAAACAAAGCAGTCAGTCAGTGTTATTAGATTTATGGGAGACATTAAGCAAAGTTTGAAGTTTCATTCTCTGTTAACAGGCTCCTGTCAAAAAAAGGAAGAGAGAGTTGCAGTTTTTAGCTTCTGAAGAGAGAAAAAAAAATAGAAAATGGTTTAAAAAGTGTCACCACTGAATCAGCCTGGCTGTCGTGTGTTGTGTCATGCAAGCTGTCCTCTTAAACCACTTGATATCTGGGAGAGAAAGTAGCTTTTTCTTCTTCTTATGGTTATATCGGAAGCCTTCAGCTGTCTCCGCACAAAACCACAACAAAGAGCTTTCCAGTAAGCTGGATATCAAGATACTTATGAGACTTTCAGATGAAAACAAACATTTCAGTTAATTACACCCAGTTTTGAACATTTATCCACCATCCAGTGAAAATTGCAGTTTACATTCGCACCCTGGGCTTCGATGGAGTTGTTTTTTTGTCTTCTAAAGTATTTTCCAGAGAAACGTGCTTGATTGTGATGTTTCATTATGTCCACAACAAATGTGACTTCCCATTTCATCGCCTCTTCTGTCTCTCCCACTTTGATTTTTTCCCGTTTCCCAGCCTGAAGAAGGCCAACATTGGCTTCGAGCACATGTTCGAGGAGGTGCCGATCATCATCAAAAACTCACACCTCATCAGCGTGCTGATGTGGGAGCTGGAGGACAAGTCGACGGTCGCCGACAAGCACGAGCTGCTCAACCTCTCCAGCAGGTCAGACATGAGCTCATGCGAGCGTTTACCCAGAAGGCCCAAGGCCAGACGCCTTGGTCATAAAGAAGGTGAACGCTATCTGGATAAGTTATTTCAAACGGGGGGGATTTTTTTCCCTTCCTCCTCAAGAGATGAAGCATTTACAAGAGGTTTCTGCATGGCCTGCTGGGAAGCTGTGTGGGTTTATCAACATCTGTCCTCCAACCTTCAGCACTGCTGTAAATTTTTAATCTAATACTGACATTGCGGGGAGCTTGTGGGTGATCCGGCAGATTTATTTGCTGTGGTTTCAGGGGTGATTTGGTTTCTTCTCCCCCCCCACGCTGTATGTAATCCCAGTCTTTGCTTCCCTGATTTAAATCCTCTGTTACTGTAGCTCATTACTTTACATTTAAAGCCTTCTATTCATAGAGCTCGCAATAAATAGGCTTGCAGTGTGCCCCAAAACCTCGGTGTTATATCACTGTGGTGGGAAGCTTTTCAATCTTTCACCAAATGGCTCGATGAGGCCGTCAACACACTTCACTGCCTGATCAGCGCGTGAGTGAAATCTGCAATCACACCCAGGGAAACGTATTTAATGGGAATTATTTCATACTGAACGAGTCAGCATCAAACAAAAAACGCTCCAAGTTTGACTTATTTACGGATAGTCGATATAAAAATGTGAATATCGTCTTCGGATGGAGGCCGACACTTTTTTTAAGAGCTTTTGAACCTTCACTAACATATTATAGGATCTGTTTAACACCCCCCCCCCCGCCCCCGCCCCCAAAGCTTGTTTTACAGACATGACTTAAAGCTACTTTTAAATTAAAATTGATTTGACATTAGGGAACTCTCAGGCATTAATCTATGTCTTCTTCACTGTTCTAAAATGTACCAGATTGGAAGAAGGAATAAGCTTTGTATTGATGTTTTTCAGGCTTATGCTCACCTCCAACATCCCACACATCCCCATTACCACACACACTACTGCGATCATGCCGTGTTACTGTTCCGGGTCCAAGCTGGTTCATTTTTACAATTTTGTTCTCATCACAAACATTTCACGAAGGACCAAATCCAGGAATGAATTTATCGAGCAACAGCAATTGTTTCTGCAGCCAAAGATCTCACTCCTGTGCAGTTGTCTCCTAAAAGCTATTAAAAACAAATGAAACAGCCATATTATCACTTTGGTTGACATATTTCCTCATTATAATGAACACAACTCAAGCATAGTTTACTCGGAGGCAACAACTAATAACAGCAGCTGCAATTTTTCTTTCTCTGGGAACAGCGCATGCTTACAGATCCAGCAAAGTGCTCTCGCTGCTTCGTTAGCTCGCGCTGCCATTTATCATTGAAGGCAGAGATGACCATTAGCAGCGTACATTGTTCGGGTCAGACGCACATCATTTTCTCACGGTTTAATATGCAGAAAATAATCAGGAATACAAGGTCAGATTTGGTGGCTTGTAAAAGCCGCAGGAGAGAGGACATCAGCAAGTAGCGCAGGGTCGTTTTCAAATTCCGTGTTTGTTATAATGAAGGAATCTGTAGTCATGTGAAACCCTCTGGCCTTTGCATGCGTTTTCGATGCTTTCTTGAAGCTAATGAAGTTCTGTCACACACAGGCATTAGGAATCTGAGGCCACGCCAACACAGAAATTAGTTATTAGAAATTCTTTGTTTGAATTGGTCTCCTTTGGGGTTTTATTGATAACAATAAAATGCTTAGAAATAAAGCCAGCCTCATCCTTTAAGCCCTATTTTTAAATGATCACGCTGCAGCAGACGGGCAGGGGGATAGGCCACACTTTCAGGACATCTCAAACCGGGCCTGCCTGCCAGCTGCAAGAGCCACCCGGAAAAGCTTTGTTGTGCTCGCACCTCTCTCTGGGACCAGAAAACAAACTCTGTTTATTGTTTGGGTAACTGGCCGCCGACACTTGCCAGTTTTGCGACACGTGTCGACCACTTATCAGATTTCAGTACCTCGTGCCTTTGGGATGGTATCGCGCGTTGTTTTGGGACATCCATGCCAAAACTAGGTACAGCAAATGTCACGCCCAAATGTCAGAGCATATATATTCATAAGATCTCCTAAAACAGGAGCTGCCATCCAACTTGGTCGGCTCTCACTAATGAGCACAATATGAACAAATATCACCCCACCATATCAGCTCACAGCCTGGCTCTTTTCGGTCTTGCGTTTTTATCTCAGAGGCTCTTAGCATCAGTCTCAGGAGAATTTATCAGCAATCATTTATGGAGATAAACTGCTGCAAGTGGAGCAACAGCTGTGAAGCTGCTAATCAAAAAGCTTCCCAGGGGCAGGTGTGAGAAATTAGCACAATAACGACTCAAAGTGCTGATTTACACACTGTTGGCGTGCAAAAAGTCACCGCACTCACTTGCAACACGACAGTGAAGCACATTAGGAGTTGTTGTGATGCTTCTTGTCGGTGTCACTTTCAACACTCGTAAGCCGCGACTTAAATAAGAAGGCGGATGTGCGCTGCTCCGTCAAATCCACGCGCTCTGCCAAGTAACCTTGGCACCCGCACGAGTGATTTGTCACAAAGTGCCAATAGACGGCAGAACACCTCACCTTTCTTGCATATTGTTTCATTTTCCAAACAACCGCTCTGGAGTTGAAGAATGGCTTCTGATATGGCCCGAAACGGGGCAGCAGCAGAGCGGCCCTCCCGATAGGCTCCCCGACACAATGCCGGTGGGATGTCTGGCAAGATGAAATTGTTTCTTGGAGTTGTCAAGAGTGCTGCACAGCTCCGTCCTTGTGTTGGATTGTAGCGTCCATCTCTCTACATCTTCCGCTGACAGCCCCGCCTTTTTCTCCTCATTTCACCCCCCCCCCCCTTCAGGAAAAAAAGTCAACGATAATGGGTTTTATTTAATGTTTTTTCCTTTTGTCTCATTTTCCAATCTCCAGCCCCATTTGTCAATGTCATCTATGTCTAAGGCTGAGTGAGTGCAGTCCCACTCCAGCAAACAGGGTTGTTCTTACCACAGATGATGATGTTGATCGTGGTGATGGATTGCATGAATGTAAATCCATCTGTGTAGCCTTTTCCCCCTCAAACACCCTTGAAGAGCCTGAGTGTTTGCAGTGTCACACGCGAGACTATATTTATGTCGGGCCGCAGAGCTTCACACACGGTCTTCACTCCCGTTGAAACTCCCCTCTGCGGAGCAGCTCAGACAGTGCGTTATAAATCAACAGCCTTTAAACCTCATATTTACTTTTCGTCGCATGCATGCGAGCACCTCGTTCAGCCCATTATCTCCGGTCCCCGTCGGATGTAATTGGTCCTCTGCATTGTAATTTTGGACAGTGGAAGAATATGTCAACACTTCTTTCTGCGCGACGAGATTACACTGATAATGTTTATTCAATAAGGGAAAAAGGAAGTGAGCGCAGGCAGAGAGGAGGAGAACGGTGAGGCTGTGCGAGTGTTGCTGTCGTGATGCAGATGAAGAGAAGTGACTGGAATTGGGGTCAAACGAAAGGTGGAGGTGAGACAAATGCTGGTGTGAATTAAATGCTCTGCTGAAGGTGGGAAAAGAAACGACCCCCGTCTGATGAAGTTGATTTATTGAGATGAATTTGGAGAAGAAAGATTTTTTAATGGAAGCCACAACAGGTCCACCTTTGATAGTTCAGTCTCCATTCGCTCTAATGTGATGCCAACGTGCAGGAAGTGAGAAGAAATGGTTTAATACTGAAAACAAGTAAAACTTCAGGATATTCAGGCCAACAAGTTCCCTAAAATTTAGGTCAAACTAATCTCGCACACTTCTTGAATTATATATTTCTACATTCTTTTTCTTTGAATTTTTCTCCTGCCCTGATGATGCTGTTCTCCTACACCGGGGCAATTTTCGATATTGGAGATTTCATGTCCTCTTTAAAACAAATTATTCTGCCACAGAAGCAAGCCAGCAATCCATATTGTGCCCTAGTCCATCAGCTAAAAAGACTCCATCAGAATAAAATGCGCGTTCGAAGAATGGGAGTCATTTCCTTGGCAGCTTTGTTCAACAACTCCCCTCTGAACTTTCAATTTACTGAATGTCAGCCAATTTTGTTTCGCACATCAATACAATTTTAAAGTTTGTCCTCTATTGTCCTCCCTGACTATGTGAGCATGTAGGAACAAACATGCATGCGGTGCTCTGTATGGGCTGCCATTGAACCTGACCTTAAAACAGAATGGGTGATGATAGGAAATCCCTCGATAGACTTTGATTTCTAATTCAGTATTGATCGGCAAACCCGCTGACCCGCCTGAATAATTTAACCCTTTGGAGTTTAGGACGAGATGCTGTGTGGTGTCGGATGAATTATTGAAAGTGTAACTCCAACAACCATATGTAACTGCTTATATCAAACACTCAAGTATTTGAAAAGTATTACATGCAATAGTGTGATATTTGTTGAACGGTCAAGGTCTTGTAAACGCACAGTAACAACTGAGTACTCGCACATGCTAAAGAACCCCCCTCGAGTAAATCATTGATTGAGTGATGAACCCTGGAAAGTGTAGTGCTGTGCTTGATCTTTTGCCCATTCTTCTCTCCTGCAATATCGGCCAACCGGAAAAAAGAAGAAGAAAACACCCCACACAAACTACAACAGAAGAAAACCAACTCGAACTGGAAAGATGCAACCAGATCCTGCGTATTGCACCAGTTCCAACACATCACGCCTCTCATACTCTGTCCGGCTTAAACACTTGACACATCCCTAAACGACAGATGTTTGAAAGCTCCCACTCTGAGTGACTGATTTCCTTTGCATGTATTATGCATGTGCGCCACACAAATGAGCGACCGTATTGCTTGATGAAATAGTTTTAAATGGGTTTTCGGCAGCGAGAATCAATTCTGACACAGTCGGAGGGACACAGTGGGAAAGCGTGGAGTTGGGGTTTGGTCCTGGGCCATCGCTTCTCGTGTTTACAGTGCAGGGTTGACAAACCGATCGCACAACAGCCCGTCACAGGCAAACACGGCCGCACCGCGAACAGTTCAGACTGACTGAAATATGGAAATGACTGTTGAAGTTCTCGGAATTAAACAATTTTCCTCCGATGATTTGATTCTTGTGCAGAAAGTGAAAAACTGATTGGAAGCCGTGGACAGCATTCATCAAGTAACCCCCCCCCCCCTTCCTTTTTCTTTTTTTGTTGAACAATGCGCGTTACAAGATCAGGCAGCTTTTATTGGATCACTTAGTACACACCTCATGCAGGTTCCTGAAACTGATAGTGTCACAGATAACTGGAGCACCGTGAGAATAACACTATAAATCATCAGCAGCTGTGTTTGTACAGTTATCTGCATGCCCGTGGTGGGCTGCATTAGTTCCCTCTCAGTATGTGTGCATGTTTGCATGTAAATGTAATTAAGGTATTTGCAGTTGATGGAAACCAGTGCAAAGCTGAGATGATCAGGAGTCGTTATGATGTGCATATATTTTACACATGTGTGGATGCCTAATTTTATGCACATGACTATCGGCTCCGAGTTCTCAGATAAGGTACATCCCTACACTCTGTACTTCTTGGCATCCTGCTTATAGGCTGACATGAGTACTACAAGCAAAAATGCTAATGAAGCAGTGTATTATGCATAAATTCTCAGAGCCAAAAAGTAAAGAGCAAAATCCATAACCGAGGGGCGGTTTCCAAAGCAAGTCTACATTATATACAGCTTCATATTCAATGCATTGCTGATGGAATGAACTTTCTAGTGTCATGGTCAAACAGGGCAGTAGGACCACTCCAAAGGCACCTGGAAGGTTATGCTCACCTGAAATCTGGTGCAGCTGCGTCACGTGACCATGGAGCTGCAGCCTTGGCTGTGACGCATGTTCCCAGTGCACCTCGTTTGCTCTAATAATCACCGAGTAGGAGGCAAAAATGTTTTACCAATATTAGAATCTGTGATCTCGGCACACTTTAAGAAATCGAGGTTTATAAATATCGACGTTTTTCAGCTTGAACAAAATGGCAGAACTAATGCAGGTGCAACTCATATAGGCAGGTTTATAGTTTTTTTGGGGGGTAAGCTTTAACTTGGATAGATGTGACAGCAGGAAGAAAAGTAACTGAAATTACAGGAAACTGATTCCACTCTTCCCCCACATATTTACACAAACAGTGTAACACCCAGTTACATCAGCACAAGTGTGTACACATCCAAAACACACTCGGTGCTGGCTGCTCTTGCGGGTATAGTTGTCATTAAAATAAACAGCGAGAATCTGTTTCCCCACCGAACAGACTGCATTATGTGGCATCCAAACATTCGGAAATGAAAACCAACGCAATCCCACAGTGGAAGGCTCGAGAGGGACACAACTTGAAGTGGAGCACTGCAGCCTTGTCAAGGGTGAACTTAAGGCGGCGGTGGAAGAACCTGTTAAAAAATGGGGCTCAGGGGAGCGCGGTGAAGGGGGATGCGACGCGCGTGATGTTGTCAACATGGCAGGCTTGGGAAAAGATGAGCAGTGTGATGCCAGATGCTGATGCACAGGGGCAAGAGGAAAGGTCTTCAGGAGCAAACACTCCCAAGGCCCAGGGGAGAGGTTTGGCTGCACATGTCTTCTCGGAGACATAAGAGGAACACGCCTCGTTGGAGGTGAATGCAAAGATTAGGTCAGGCAAGCTGGGAACGCAGACTGGTTTGAGAGGCCATCTCAAAGCCTCGGGGGTTGTCATTTCGCTGCAGGAGACAGAAAGAAACATCTTGTGCTTGAGTGTCGACGGAAGATGAGCCTCAGATGACATTTTTCATAATATGAGTTTTTCTTAAGAGAAAAGTGCCTTTATGTTCTGTACAGCTATTGAAAGACGGGGTATATAATGGATTGGATTTGTAAGAAAAAGTAGAACTTAAAGAGCTTGTGTAGTTGCATCTGCTTTCGATGTGTCCTTGTCAAACAGTGTAAATTCGCCGAGCATAGCAGCGCAGTGAGGAGTGGTGGTGGTGCAGGTTTTGCAATAAGAAGGCTGCAATAGACCATTGAGCCTCGATTCAGCCAGACCCTTCATGAATGCTTGACGGCTGTTCAGAGCAGCAACTGCTCAGGTGGTTGCGCTGGTCATCCTCTGGCGTTCAATCCCCGACGCATCCTGTTCACATTTCAATGTGTCCTTGAGCAAGGAAGTGAAAAGCAAAATGTCCCTCATGGTTTGGGCTACACCTTGTGCAAGAGTGGATGGAACAAGAGTGCGCGGGTGTGTGCGTGGTCGTGCATTCACGCATGAGTGAATTGCGGCTTGGTGCTTTGAATACAATTGCTGTGTAAATGGAGTCCGTTTGTGGAACAGTGAAGTAGAATTGAAACGACGTTAGGATGGTCCGGAGATGGTGAATTAGATGTTGTGATTTGTCAGTTGCATGTGAAATGTATGCCGGTGCCGCTCACAAGTGCTGCTGGCAGAACATCAACCCCAAAAAAAGTCCTTCTGAATGACACTCTGTCAATTTTGTTCCAGCAACCACTTGGAGAAAAGCCTTCAGCTTCTGATGGACAGAGTGGATGACATGAGCCAAGACATTGTCAAATATAACACCTACAGCCGCAACCTGAGCAAGCAGCAGCAGCAGAAGCACCAGGTAACACACGCACACACATGCACACAGCCTCTCATGAACCAAAGTGCACACACCACCTACACTGTGAGCAAGCACCACAGCAGCAATAGAAACATCAGCTTAGCAGCATGCAAGAAAGCGGGAAAACACACACACACACACACACACACACACACACACACACACACACAAAAACACACAAACGCGCACGCACACACGGGGGCACTCACAAACAGATGCACCTACAGCCACAGTCGCAGCATGAAAACAGCAGGTGTGTTTCTCTCAGACATGGACACAACCAATTGTAGCTGTAATCACAGCAGGCAGCCTGCAGAAGCATCAGGAAGCAAACACGCACGCCCTCACACACCTACACAAAAATATAGTTCTCCAGGCTCGTATATTAATGTACACACACCCACTGAGAATGCTCAGCAGTAACCGCAGTCGACAACTGATAGTAAATATACTCTCAATGTACTATAAATGACAAATGCACCTGTATTCTTGTCCGTGTAACACTGCACAAAAATACGAACACACTCATGTCACACATGTATATTCATCTGCAATTTATTTGCACTCTTTACATTGATTTTGAAGGGTATTTTTGAGTTTAATAACTTAAGCTGATGAGAAATAAACTCATCTGATGAGAACGTTTTGCTCGTTTTCACACCTCACAGCTCTGCAGCATTTTTTAATCTTTTATTTCATCATCTTTAGTAATTCAGGGCTCAGATGACAGCTTGTGACTTGGTTTCTTTTACCTATTTAAAGTTGGGATGGTAGGCCGAGCTCAGGTCAGGTATTACATCAGATGTGGATATGAAATATTGCAAAGATACTGAAGTCTCAGGAACTCATTTGAGAGCACATTATTGAATATGGACAATGTGCTTTTCTTCTCGGACAAAATGTTATACTTTGAACTGCATTGACAAGACCTTCACCTGTCTTTATTTATCAGAAGATTTAGCTGCATGCAATCTTCTCTTTTGAACACTAAGATGACACCTTTAAAATGTCTTCATGCTGTTAGAAACTGAGGAAATTACCAATCTCACAGACCAGTCGAGGAGTTCAACATTTTTTGTGACATCGTGGCATCAAAGATGTGCCAGTCTGTCTTTCAGAGTCTGTTGTGGACTCACCGTCAGGAGCGGGTTGATCCCGGCATTGGTAGTGCAGCAGGAGGGAAATATTTAAGCTGTTTCAGTGCATGAGTCCCCACAGAGTCCCATTTAAGGGGACGTCCATGACCAGGTGTCCTGGGTCGTGTCCTCCTCCTCTCGCTAATCTGAGTCACAGGCCGAGTCCAAATCTAAATCTGAGCTGCCAGAGCCATCAGTGTCGCCCTGCACTTGCCCGGCCTCAGTGTCGGTCTCTCCGATCAGGTGCCGATCCCATGATTGAGGTCTCTGGCTGGTTGGAAGTGTGTCATCTTGGCGGAGCGAGAACGAGGAGCGTTCTTCCTCTGTAGGCTGGTGGATCGTGCTGCTGCAGCTGCATGAAACAAAGAGAGAAAAAACTTGGCCTTGCTTTTAGATTTTATATGCGAAGAAAAAGCTCCTGTGCTTTGGTCCTTTCAAAGTCCTGCAAGGTCCCCAGTTAAGATGTGTCTTTCATGTATTTGTGAATAAACAATGCGGCTGCGCTCGCAACATTTGAGCACATAGGAAGCTGCCACTTCAAATGCTTTCTTCACTTTCAGCCATGCATTCAGGGAACGCTGCAGACCTGCACAACGCTCCTCTAAGCCGACCTCGACACATACCGTTCTCCCACACACTGACACGCATGCCTGCACACACATATATGTGCACACACACATAGCAGGGAAACAGGGAAAGGTGGCAAAATCCCGTGTTTGCACCTTTTGTAAACCTTGAGATAAAACGGCACTAGTTGGAAGTGAAATCATTAGATATAAAATACAACAACTGGAAGCAAAAAACAACCAAAAGGCTTATTTTTGACTCAATAAGACGGCAGGTTCAAAAACAGATTTCTGCAGATCTCAGTGTGCACAAAATTTTACGATTAGCCCGAGCTAATTACAGTCAGCATGAAAAAATACTAAAAACTTTTCTAAAATCACATAAAGCACTTTTTGCAATCTATCCTCAACAACATGCATGACAAATGATAAAAATACACCAAAAAGAAAATAAAAAAATGTCTAAGATAACATAAGACTTATTCACATTATTTTTCTTCTTATTATCGTTGTAGTGGGCGAGTTTTTAAGCTGGGTATCAGCATGACCGTGTTGACGGTCCAGAGAAGCTTGTTACTCATGCAGCTATTTAAACCAGGGCAGCGCCGGACTGAGGATTATTGCTTGATTGCAGCCTCAGACCTCTCAAATGATATTGCATCTGCTATTGCAATATTGACTTCTTCTTCTTTTTTTAATTAGTATCACACTCGGGCCTTACAGGGTTTCAGTGTGTTTGGACTTGGTCAGGCGAGGTGAGGTTCATTTTAATTGCTGCGAGTCTCAGTTCTGTGTGTCAAAACGTGTGCAGTCAGGTCCAAACTGACTTCTGCCCTGCATGAAAAAAGAAGCCTGCAGCACCAATTGATGGAAGCTGCTCTATTGTCACAGAGGGGGCTCCAAAAAAAGGAGACTTGTTTTGGAAAAAAGAAAACGAAGGTGAACCTCACTTGTCTCATTCCTGACCAAATAAGCATTGCCATGACAACTTCCCAGAGAACCCTCTGCAGTGCTTTAACAATACAAGCTGCATCAACTTGAAAAATGTAAATTAGGACAAGCAAATCACCACACCCACCAGCGTCGGCTCGCAGCGAAGACGGAGGCTCAAAAGGCTTTTCTGTTGTCTTAAAGTTTACACTAATGAGATCAGAACGACTGAACTTGTAATCTGTCACTGTTATCATCCCTCACCTCGCTGGAGCAGCTCAGGCGCCCACAGCAGATCAGCGACACCTTCATTTCAGACATGATCCTCCATCTGCTGCTCCGGGTTCTCTCTCTCTCTCTCTCTCTCTCTCTCTCTCTCTCTCTCTCTCTCTCTCTCTCTCTCTCTCTCTCTCTCTCTC
>JAUESF010000008.1:9573474-9591975 GCA_032274765.1 Malacoctenus tetranemus | reverse complement strand
TCTCCGGGCATCAGATTACCATGTTTGAATTTCAATTGTGGAAAAAAAAATCACTCTCCACTTGTCTGCTTTATTTTCTTTCTCTCTCTCTCTCTCTCTCTCTCTCTCTCTCTCTCTCTCTCTCTCTCTCCCTCTCCCTCTCTCCCTCTCTCTCTCTCTCTCTCTCTCTCTCTCTCTCTCTCTCTCTCTCATGCAAGAAAATCTGAATTTGATCACTACACGAGCTGACTGTGTGACATGGCCACAACAGTGTTTATTGAAAGAAGAGCATTATCAGAAGGTTAAATGCCAGCGGTCATGCACAGAGAGGGTTTCAGCGTAACCTTGACCCACCAGCCAGGCTGATGTGAAGGCTGCTGTTGGTACACAGAGTGATCCCAAACAAGTCAGTGAACTATTCAGTTTTTAGCTTTTGTTTTATACGAGCATGATCTCTCCTACACAATATCCCTCTTGTCTTACAGCAGAGGATGAATCAAGCAATTAAAGTTTTTGGAGAGAGGTCACAAGGTGGTCCCACGTTATGCTGAGACAGCTGATGAATACATTTCCCTATAATGAATTTATTCAAGGATCAACAAAGGTTTCTTTTGTGTTCTTTCTCTCCAAGTCACGATGCGTTGCTGTGGATCGTCTGCTTGTGTAACTGCCTCTAAAAGAGAACGAGACATTTCACCAGGAAATATTTCACCAAGGAAGACAGAACGCCATCAAAACAGTCACCTTATACTTTCTTATTGTATTCCCTCCCGGCCTTTATTGCATTTATTATACGAGTCTGGACTGACATCGGTGTCATCTGCAATTCTGTTGTTTGGAGGAAACGCACATTCACGAGGCAATAATTCTCGTTTATATAGTAGAGGCCGCATCACCAGTGGAATAGACGGCCATTGTCATGGCGGGGAGTTGTTGCTGCATTTAGTAACGGCCTGAAAACACAGTCAAAGTTGGATTTGTCTTATACTTTCGGAATCAATACCACCAGCATGCAGGGCGGGTCTACGAAGGCCAGTGTTATCTCAGCCAGGTATGTTTCCTACACTGGACACAGAGAGTGAATAAATTACAGGCATTATCATTCAGTTACAGGAAAAATTAAGTGCAAGGTGAGACATGAAGATGTAGATGGGGATAGAAGAGCTAATTGCATATTCATAGATGCTTATGCGCCGAATAAAGGCCGACATTTGGAGTCACACTGAGGCCGGCTTAAGGTGTTGAGTTCTTTGTTTTCGGTAGAAACTTTTAAATATGTTTTTTTTTTATCATGGGAAGGAAAAAGTGTTTTCAGAGTAAAATCAATTCCAGCAAAGGAGTTTCAATAGCAGAGCAGCGGCACCTGCACGCACAATGCACCTGTGACCATGTTTTTGTGCTCTGCAAGGACACGGAGAGGCACGCGCCACCTGCAAGCACCGAGTCACGGCGAAGCGCGGAGAAGAACTCCGACGAAACGCGCTCAAAAGAAGCGAGCCGCATGCCATCTGCATCCTCCATAACCTCGCAGCACATGCGAGCGGTCATGTTGGCACATCACTCGGAGAAAATGGCAGCATAGAGACACGAGGTGACTCACCGGGACGCGCGCGCGCGCTCAAACGCACGCCTACGTCCCGGCAACTACGCTCGGTCATTATTCTCAGCAAATGGGAATGAGAAAGCGTCTGAGGTATTAATGTTGATCCGGGCTGAGTCATCATTATCTCAGCCGGCAGCGGACCGAACCGCGGCCAGGTTCACACGCGAGGCGGTCGCACAACAAACGAACGCACATCTGCGACCACAGGTACGCCTCCACGTCCTGCCACCCCCCCGCCTCCTCCCTGCCGAAAATACACGACAACAAAAAAAAATCAAGAAAGCAAAGCGCACGCCCACGTGCCTCCACAACCCCGGGCCATTCACCCACACTTCAGCCATTATGATCCATCATCTTTCCCATACTGCCCCTCTCATCATCACAGAACCCCTCCCTCCCCCCGAGCCTTACCCACACTCGGACTCATGTCATACACGACATCACGCAGACGCCACCCCCCCAACCCCCCACCCCCTTAATGGTGTCTGCCTTTTTTTCACGCGACTCGGCGTGATGAACAAATCGAGAGCGAGCACAAAGGCAAAGAAAGTGAGCCGGTGCTAAAGCCCTCAGACAGCCACAGTACTTGCTCCATGTAATCTTGTGCTATTGACCCCGCTGCTTCCCGGACAAATGGAACCTTATTAATCATCATAGAAAAGTTGCAAAATGGCATTGTGCTGCGAGGGCTCCATTTTTCACTTATAGCCCCCTGGATTCAGTGAATGGCTGGATCCCAGGCGCCGTCTGAAGCCGAGTTAGTCTTTGTAACAGGAAATGTACGTCTCACTCTACCTGACTCACTCTTTTTTCAGCCCCCCCCCCCGAAACCCCCCACATCCGCAAACCCACGCAACACAGAACAATGTGTTCAGCTCCAGAAATGAGGAGTCAGGGTTTTTCTTTCATTCTTTTCTTTCTTTTCTCTTCTTTTCTTTTTCTACTTAGGAAGAGATTTCAGCCACAATTAAATATGTTCAGCCGTATGATTTAGGAATGCTCGGGTTATATTTGCCCTGAACGGAAATAAAGCACATGAAGAGAAGCCCAAAGTGGGACTGATGTCGGAGCCCAAAAAGGCAAAACTAACAAGGGGTCCGACGGGAAAAAAGGTCATCAGTCAAACAACTCCTGCCGAGTTTAGGTTAGCATGCCAATAGGCAGAGGCAGGAGACCAAAACACAGCGCTCTGATGTGGAAGTTGTTGGCCTGTGATGCAAAAAAGCAGAGCGAGCCGATAGAGAGGCATGCAAAAATGAATTTTTTAAAAAAGCGCGACCTGAGCCGGAGGGGACCGGGGGATAATTAGACCTAATCCAAAATGCGTTCGACACAAACAGACCCTCAGAGAGAGGGAACACCAACCCGAGCGGCACGGCCATTCTCTCTGAATTAACAAGCAGCCGCGGTCACAAAAGAGCTCCGAGATGATCTCATTCTCCCCAAACCATTATAGAGCCATTGAAACGGAATCCAGAAGCAATTCATTATTGTGCTTCTGACTATTTCTTTTCTAAAAAAAATCAGTGTCGTCTCGTTTTTCCCTACTAATCTCTGTACTTACCGAAGATTGTAGAGAGACATTTTTATTGCCTACAAACTTGATGTTATTCAGTAGGCAGGTTATCATCTGATTAGAGCTGCTCCGGCTGTGTTTAATGTGTCATGTATGGAGAGATTTTCATACAAACCAAAGACCACAGAAAGTCAGAAGTGATCCAACCTCCAGCAGGACAATTTGAGGCTCCTCCAACTCTTCCCAAAACGTCGTGTGTCATGATATCAGAGGTGATAAGTGATCGTAGGAAGACCCTATCAGGCACCGTCCAAACCCACCACCCCTGGGGAGAAGCCCTGTTATTCCAGCCGCGTGTTGGAGCCGTCTTTTGCAGCCGACGGCAGAAAGTTTGTGAAGAAAAATAAAGTGTAAAATAAACACAGACTCAACCGTATTCGGCAGTAAGACCCCGGCAGGATCAGTGTTATATTCCACCAAGACATCGATTTGAGACATAAAGCCGGAGCTACACGGAAGTCCACACACCAGGCTCCATCTGACTCTGTGGCAGAAGTTGAAACACAGCTGTCTTTTCTTCTTTTCTTCTCTTTTATTTTTTCTCTCTTCTTCTTTTTTTTTTTTTGAAGCAATGCAACTTGAAACTTGAAAAGCCGAGCAGCTCCTGACTGTGTTCGGTACCGTTAGACTTTCTGCTTTGACATCAACTTTAAAACGGCCAAAATGTTAAAGGTCAAACTGTGGACGTGGTGTTTTTCCTAAACGCTCTTAAAAGCCTCCGAGTGAGTCGCATTTCATGCCGTTTATGTTCTTCAAAAACACTTCAAATTAAAGAAGGCGTGTTCCAGGTTTGAGTGACACTTTTAGTAGCTTATTGAGCCGAGAGTGCTTTACACCCCCAGTCAGTCGGAGCCCGCTGGCTGCACTGCTGTCAGTGCGGAGGATGAGTCATCCTTTGACAAAGTTTTACAGGAAGACAGAATGAGATGATTCGACGTGAAAGTGCTCGTATTGTCATTCTTTGGACGGTTATTCTACGCAGATCGAGAGACGAACGACCAATTACCTCAAAGACAAAAGATTAAACTCTGCAGATGCATTTTTCATTTTGTTGGGGGCTTTAAATGAGAACATTCGCACCACTCTGGGTTCCTAAAAGAGCTGTGAGGCGGTTATGAGTGAACCAAAAAATTTCAATTTAATGTACCTGAATCGTGCCAATTTACTAAAACCGCTCCTATAGATCTGCTCAGTGACGGAGTGTCCGTTTGACACAGCTGGAAGTGATGATCCAGCCGGTGCCATCGCTCGCTTCCAGCGGATCTAAAGATCTGCCGGAAGAATCGAGTAACAAACCAAATCACTAAAGTATAATTGAAAGTTGTCACAAAGTCTCCGCAGCAGTGAAATGACGTCTTCGAGTTATTGTACGGCTCGCCGCGAAATTGGCTTGCCATAACTTTAGTGATGGATTTCAAATTGTTTCTGGTACACGATGATAAATCAGATGGCGGTGACACATTAGTCTGTTGTACCTTTATATATGGGCCGTTTTCTGCCAAAACGCGTTTGTGCCGGTCAGGAGGGGCTTATCTCCATACACCTCAAGGAGATACATGGTTGGAAAAAGTTTCACTAACTCCGGCTCTGGATTGCAGATCCAAGCCGGAGCGGAGAGGCAGGATGGGCTGCTGGGTGCTGGAAGTGCAGCGCAGTTAATCACCAGTGTTTTGATTGGGCAAGGTCACGCGGTGACGCCGAGGGAAATAATAACGAGACGGGCTGAGTTGAACAAATAGTTTGTTCCCCCCTCGTTCGCACGTTATTTATCTTAGCGGTTGTCAGCTTCAGTCACCCATGCAGGTGCGTTGTGGGATGTTCGCATGAAAGTGCTCGCTGCCGTTCCTCCTCTTTTTTTCCCCCTCCTCCTTCTTCTCCTTCTCCTCCTCCTTCTTCTTCTTCCTCCTCGCCTGTTGCAACCTTCTCCTCTGCCGGTCTGTGTCAGCTCCGGCTCCATCTTGCCAAATTAACAAGGCTTTTAGGATCTCCAGAGACCCGGCACCTCGCTGATTTACCGACTGTCAGCCCTCCACAAATCACTCCATCCCTGGCAGCACTTATACCTGCCGTCTTTCTCTTGGATTCTTCTATCTCCTCTTTCATCGCCGCGCCTCCCCTACATCTCACTTCCTTCTCCGTCGCCACTGTGTCTTCTTCCTGTAGTTTTTTCCACTGCGACTCTGCTCTCCGTCTTCCATCTCTGCAGTTCCTCCTTTCTCCTGTTAGTTTCTTTGCTTCCGCCTCCTTCCTTCACTTTGTGTTTTCACTGTCATACACCCACTCCTCCCTCTCCTGTCGTCACCGTGTCACCTTTCCCTTCACTTTACAATCTCACTGTGTATGGGCTCACCTTTGCCCCCCCCCCCCGCTCTCTCTTTTCCTTTCCACTATTTGAATCCGTGGCTGTTCCCGGCTCCCTCGTCGCCATGCTGTTTTTTGTTTGTCTTTCCTTTCACGAAATCCGCCCACAGTCACGCCGCCCCCCACTAACTCTCTCTCTGTGTCCCCCCCCACCACCCCCTTTTCCTACCCGCAGTACCTCCAGAGGCGACAGCAGGAGAACGCCCAGCGGCAAAGCAGAGGGGAGCCTCCGCTGCCCGAAGAGGACATCAGCAAAATGTTCAAGCCCCCCCAGCCGCCTCCTCGCATGGACACGCTGCTCATTGCAGGTACGCACACACTCGTCGTCTCCATCGCCGCGGAGACCTTCCTCCTCCCTCCTCCCCCTCTCTATGAACTCCATCAGCCGCCTCTGCTCCCCTCGCAGGAGCTCAGGTTCTGTTTTGTAATTATCTCCGCCATTATCTGGAAATTACATTAATTTAAAGTTTATTGACTCAATCTCCAACTCCACCGCCCCTTTCCTGCCGTCTCACGCTGTTCGGCTCTCCTCCGCCCCCTGAAAGCGCTGCGATCCTTCCGTTTACTCTGTTCACCACTAATTCGCTGTTTTGTCGTGCTGCTGTTTCCATTTCCCAGCACCTCCGCCTACTCGCAGGCGCGCGCGTCTGCACACATCCATGTACACGTGTGTACATGTTTGTATGTATGTTCTGTGTGGGCGTGTGTTTGTGTTTCTTTTTTGTGTGTGTGGGCAAATTGAAGCATGTTGCTTTATTTTTTTTCTTTCTTCCAACAGGGCAAATTAACAACTACTGCCAAAATGTGAAGGAGTTCACCTCACAGAACCTGGGCAAGCTGTTCATGGCCGAAGCCCTGCAAGGCCACAACTAGGAGGAGAAAGGAGGAGGTGAACCAACCGAAAGGAGGAGGTCTCAGAGATGCAAGTCTCCCCCGGCAACCACTGGTGGACCACCCAACATCCTGTGTCTTTAAGGACTTTGTTCATTTTCACGCCTAAATTCCACCTTGAAGACGAAATAATCTTTGATCAGTTTGCTATTAAGTTAAATAAAAGGCTGCATCTCTTCATTGTCTCTGGTTCTCTGTGTGCTATCGCTGTGCCACTGCACTCTGCTTTCCATGGTAATTGCTGTATTTTGTTCCTCACAGGATGAGCATTGTTTCCCGTTCCACTGTACAAAAAAGGGCTGCTTTGGTTCGAAGTATTAATATGCAGAAATGGAGCTTTACAACATAATTACACAGGACAATGGTACTTTTATGACTGCGTGCACTTCGTCTTGCAGTTCAAACATCAAACAGGTGGAACCAATTATCAGTGGATTTACGCCTCGGTTCGAATGGTGAGAACAATGATTGCCTTGTAGGCAGAACTGCGACTGAAGTATCAGAGAAAGTTGAGCGTTAAATGAAACGCCAGTAACATGACTCAGCCCCCCACAGCCCTCCACAGCCCCCCCCACCCCACAGCCCCCCGCTTCTCTTTATGCTAGAAAAGATTTTTCTAATTGTTTTCTTTCTTTCCCTCCCTCTGAAATATCAGGAGACGCCCGCATCTGACTCGACCAGAATTTACTGTCAGACTGGCACCAAATACCACCTGTTTATTTTTAGGAGTCTCATTTAGGAAATTTGGCTCAAAGCGACAGTTTGTTTTTCTCTTTGTGTTGCCAAGGTAAAACCGCAGGTGTGCTAAATGACAGACAGAGGCTGTCTTTTTAACTTGGAGGTATTATGCGTCATGTGATGAGGTGAGCATTAACCACAACACAGCTTCTTGACGAGGTAGTTGGAGAGAAATCGACACCGGAGTAAATTGAGTATTTTTCCCAAATTGACGGAATCAGTGAAGATAAAACAAGAAAAAAAGTGAAAGATGATGATGAATGCAGAACGGTCACGTTTTGATTCTCAATAAAACTCTCATAAATTGCTTTGATGTTGAAGTTTGCACTGATTACTCTGTTTGATTCGACTCAGTTACCAGAAAACCCACACGTGAGCTGATCGATCACAGAACAAACTGAAATATACGTTTACATCCACATTCAGTCACACAGCTGTGGCTTCAGGGGTCACCGATTGACCTCACATGCATGTTTTCTGACTGGAGGCAAAGCTGGAGGACCAGGAGAAAACACGGCACAAGGAAAACATGCAGGGTTCAATTAGAAAGACCTCAGCTGAGCAACAACCCTGTGAGGTGGGAGTAAACGGGCTGGAGAAATGAATCGATCCATGTACACATTGTGATGTGGACAATGGAGATTATTAATCGATGTGCAAAAGTCCAAGATCGATTATATCATCGTGTTTTACATGCTGTCAATGGAGCGAAAGGGCAGGAACGTACCAAACAGCTCACGGCGACGGACTCAACGGCAAGCAAACAAGCTCAACCCCTGAAGGAAGCGCCTGAAGAGGACAGGAACACAAAGTGGAGCGGCTCCCTCTGGATTAAAAGCCATTCATCTGTTTGTTTCATTATGGGTCATGAGGAGACACTTTGTTTGGAGAGTAAGAAGTTTGGAGTCAGACTGTGAGGGTGAAATAAATCATGTGTTCAAAGTTTTGTATCAATAAAGGTGTTCTTGAAACGAAGGTCTCTGAATAAAATCGAATTGAGCCGTCAGGTGTCGAGATGGCTTCGCCCTTCAGTATGAACCACCATGTGTGGGCCACAGCATTACAATCATATATACATGAACCTTTAGGTTTCCAAACTTTGTGTTCATTCAAATATTATTGACACAATAAACTCTTACAAGGAGTTGGGTGTATTGTCCAGCAGTCAGATTGAATACATTGTAAACATTCAGATGAATTTTCCTATGTTGACCTTTGTTGTGTTTGCAAGCTGATCAATGACTGTGCGGCAACAGCTTGTATTGCGCTCAATACCTGCTGAAGTCGCACAGATGGACAGGAGTTGTTATGAGGAGCAAATCACAAGGATATCGGTGATTTTATTGAACCCGCCCGACCGCGGCGCACAAATCAAACTCTCCTTTGCCGCCGTCTGGATGTCAGTCCCCTCAACCTGAACAGAAACTCAATTTGGAGTTGTATGTTTGAGCAAGATAAACCACTTGATATCAATGGCGCTTTCCAGGGAGTCCTGGGTAAATACAATCCTTAATTAAAAGGGAGTCTCGCAGATCCGCGAGGCCGCACTGAGGCCGAGTAATCCCACTGAGCTAAATGTTAATGTCACCATGCTAACACGCTGCCGGGGATGCTTACATGCTGACATTAGCACATGGCGTACCATGTTCCCCCCCGCCTTCACGTGTGCGCTCGCGTCCGTTTGATATTTACCACTGCAGACAGAGACGGATTATGTGTGTTGAAAACCTCACAAATGATCACTCAGAGTGCGGCGTCGATACTCGTCCGCACCTGATTTCAGCTGTAATTCAAAGATCTTTCAAATTCCGCTGAGTACTTGCCCTTTAACATGAGGTTTTGTTGATATGGAGAGCCTCTTCAGATCCGGAGTCATCCTGCATTTAATTAACGACAGTATTTCAGATCAGCCAGGGCGCTCCAAGAAAATAAATAGCTCATCGAATCATTCTTTTCAACTCGCATTGAAAAAAAAACCTGCATTTCTTTGGGGATGTTCTGTCAGTTCTGTGCTCTCCTGACATTCACGTTCCTGCAGTGGGTGCCTCCCCCCTCCCCCGTCCTTCAGCAGATGTTTGCCAGCATGGAGTTGTAAGCTGGCAGCTTTACTGAAACGATGCGATGCAGTGCTGAGGACGGGGTCAGCAACAAACAATAGGAGAAAAAAATATCAAAAGAGGGCCTTATATGGGCCGCTATATTTAGAACATTTCCACAGCTTTACCTCACTGTTTGGATTTTCTCTGACTGGAAACGAGCAGTGGGACAAAACCCTCTTTCCTCCTTCAAAGCGAGCAGATTCCATTAACGCAAAAACAGTGATTTCACCTGGCAGAACACGGGAGTCGCTGGTGTTCTGCAGCCTCCTGCAGCTGATTTGTGCTAATGTGCAACTTTGGTGACATGAGACCGCAGGACGCCGAGCCGACACGACGACAAAGTCGCCCAATCACAAACAAAGCTGATCAAGGCGGCAGCGGACCGGCGACTCCCGTGTTCTGCCAGGTGAAATTACTGTTTCTGTCAACGCAGGCTGGATGGCTTTGAGCCTACAGACGCAATAGGGAGGTTTCCAGTTGCAGCGGTTCTCTGATGGCAAGAGGAAAGTGTGAAAAGCTTCTAAATATAGCCTAAACTTCAGCTGGTAGTTTAAAAAAATCATGCTGTTGCTGAACCTGTCTGCAGTGCATTGTTCTCATTGTGTTGCTCCACTTGGTGCTGGATGCTGTGCGCACTGCACTCCTTTGTACATCATTATAGACCCCACTTTATTCAATCGGAGGTAAGCTGTGATTTGTGCTCGAATAAGAAGTTAGCGACACGCTGCAGGAGGGACTTTTAGGGGGTTTTAGAGCTTTTGTGGGGCCCAGTCCAGGTCGTGGAAGCATCCACATGAAGGAGAAGACGTTTCCCTTGGAGACGGCACCATATCAGGGAGCATTCCCGTCCACAACACCACTCTGAAACTACTGACGCGTACCCACTCAGGCCTGTAAAGGCAGACAGGCCCTGACAAACTGGACACAGTCAATTAGCATGCAGGTTAATGGAGAAGGAGGATAATGGAGTCCTGGTTTCAGACACGCAGTGAGTGTGTTACAGGACGTCTCTAAGACTCATTTTCAGTGCTCAGGTCCATCAGGACTCAACAGCACTCTGATAAATGTCAGAAGACACCTCTCAACTCATCTCTGTGTGGGGGCGGGGCCTCAGAGAGCTTCCTGCTCCAACACAGCTGATTGAAATAACTCGTTACGTGGCGACGCCGATGATGACGATGATTGGATTCAGGTGTGTTGAAGCTGGAGGAGCCGTCTGAGACACGCAGGTCAGTGGCCTTCTCAGACTGTCATCGCACTCCACTGGACAGCGACATGTTTGCATGTGATCAGCAGCAGGAGGTAAGGAAACTGTTTGGATGACTGACAGCTTTTGTTGAAATATTTGTCTTGCCACATTTTTGACACCAAAAGAAACAGCTGGGGAAAAAAAAGCCAAGCATTTTTTTTTTTCACGATACAAACCAAAGGAGCATTCCTCTCATCAACCACCGCCGGAGACTTTCAGGATTGTTTTGTGATAGTTAGAACAAAAAAAGTTGATGCAGCAACTCGCGATCGCTCGCCAATCACCTCAAACGTCCTTGAGGAAGAGGAAAGACTTTAAAACCAGCTGCCTTCCCTCTAAATCTCTCTCTGCATGGGAGCGCCGGCTAAATGCCTGGCATGTACCCGTAAGCTGTTTTTGGGTGTTGATCCTCTCCACGCTGTCACATGTGTTTGAATCCCTCTTAAAGTCATAAAAAGCATCGCTGGTGGGTGGAGTGCGTCGCCGCCGTCCACTCCACCCCGGCGACAGGAGGCTGAGCGACGGTTCATCTTGCTCCAGTCAATAAAAGAAGAGCCAGTCCTCAGTTCATTGTAGAATAATTACACGGCAGCTCTGTCTCTCTCTTCGCGTGCCCTGCTGTTCTTCCTCGACCTGCGGTTAAACGGCGTCGTCTCATTCAGCGGCTGACGTTATTTGACTTGTCGTGAGGTTCGCCTCGTCGGGTAATAACTTGTAGTGCTTCTGCTTGTCATCAGCACAATGTCATTAACAATAATTACAAGTCAACCGACATGATAAACGCTTATTGGAACAGCGACACTCGAGCCGGAAATGATTTCTCCCCCAAATCATAACATGTTTCCCCGACACGCCGGCAGGATGGGAAATATTAATCCACCACAGAGGGGCTGCGTTGATATTTATTAATTAAGGTATCTGCCACTTTGGCAGGCGCACCTGTGCTGGTGATTGATGTATCCTATGATGTGAGGCATTTCCTCCTAGCAGGTATTGATTGCCGCTTGAGTAGTAGCTCCCCCGAATCTGCGTTGTTTGTAATTCTGTGGCGGCGCTGCAGGGCCGCGTCGCCCTTGAGGGCTGACTGGGGCACAGCCTGCACTGTCCCTAATCCTGAGCTGTGTGAGGAATTACAAACCCCGCTTTTTTTTTTTTTAAATGGCCCCGACAGAAACCCGGAGCGTCGTGTGAAGCCGCCCCAGACACCGCTCGCCCCTTGCAGAGAGTGCAAGCGCGGTGACGGAGGTTCAGATGGTATTTAAAGTGACAGTGTTTTGATTGTGGTGGAAAGCAGCTCGCAGTGAATCATGTAGTCACGGCAGGGCTCAAGGGCAGCTGAGTGGAGGTGCAAGGGAGTCCAACTGGTGTGGGGTGGGGGTGGGGGGGAGGCTCCACGTCGCGCTGCAGTCATGAAAAATCAGGACATTATCTGTCAGCCGCGGTGAAGTAGAGGTACAGGCAGAGAACACGGTCAGCCATAACATTAGGACCAGCCACGGGTGAAGTTAATGGCACTAATTATCTCAATGACACCTGATAAATTGGTGCGATTTATTAGGCGCGCTCGTCAACAGCGTGGACTCAGAATGAGTGAGAATGATGATGACCTGGATTAAGCTGTAATAGCTGAGCAAATGAAGAGCACCTTGTTAAAGCCGACGCTCTTATGAGGAGTCCTCAGTCTGGGTGAGGGATCACCCAGCAACAAGGTCGGAAGTGGACACGACTGGCATGCATGCTGACCAGTGAGGTCTGCTCCAGACAGCCCAGCTCCGGCTGTAGCTGCTGCAGGACGAGCAGGAAGAAGGGAGGAAGGCAGCAAACTGAGCTCGTAAAAGGCACATCCACCAATCAGCCATAGCAAAGATTACACTGCTGTCGAATCGCGAGCCGCTGCTAAAACTCTCTTGATGGATATTCTCATTTGAGCCCCTTAAATTCCCTCGATGAAAGGTTGGAGACCTTCTCTCTCCTTGGTTTGACAAAACTCTGCGATCAGAGTCCTAAACAATCACACAACAGGCAATTCTTCAACAAAAATGAATATCTAATTTCCTCCACCAAGGACATGATGTTTTCATCCCTGTTTGTTGGTTTTATCTGTCGAGTTACAAACTCAAAGTTTCTCAAGGGATTCGGATTAGATTTGCAGCATGGGTGAGGGCTGGTACGAGGAGCAGGCGATCAAAGTTTGGAAGTGATCCGGCTGTCTGAAGAAAGTCATTTCTGCAGGTGTGTGACTTGAAGGTTAAACCTGTCGCCATGTGCTGCCGGGCGTCTTTGGGATCCCTGCTCACGTTCTGGAGTTACAGGAACGTACTCGTCTGGCTTCTCGTCATCTCGGAGGCTCCAACAGAACATCACGTGGTGTCAGGAGTGTCAAGCGGACTGCATAACAATTAGTTTGCTTAATGGGTGCATTTCTTCTGCAACAAAATATTTCAGCAATGAAACTTTCAAAACCAAACTTTCAAAGAGACTTCAACAACCTTTGAAATCCAGGCAATTATAAAGGGAACATAGATGTGAAACAAAATAGGCGAGACCTCAACACTCAACTTCACACATCTATGTCTTGAAGTTGATCAACAAAATTTTTCTTCTCGTGTGACTTTGAAAACAGTGTAAACTAGTTCTGAGAGTTTCAGCAGAGGAAGCCGAGGACCTGCAGTTTGCTAATCTCTGTGATGCTTGGGGCAAAATGCATCAATTTGCAGTGCCTACAGTGAGAGGATGAGTAGGAGGTTAGCTTGATAGATAATGGAGGGCAACACTTTGAAAACTTCTGCCTAAATTGATGAATCGGCAAGTCTGAGACTTTGACTTCTAATAGTTTACAAGCAGACGAGTACAATAAGGCTGTGAAGGTGAATTTGTCCGGCACGTTGCTGTAACATCGCCCACAGCCTCTGCATTCTCATTTTAGCACTAATCAGCAGCCCCCCTCTTCAAGACACATCAAGGTACAAAACAAGTGCAGAGAAAAACCCATGGATTCTAAACCCAGTCAACAGAAACGTCACAATCAAGTGTATTGTCACAGGTTTTCCAGGTTACTTTACTGGTCAATGATTTCAGCTTCTAGTTACTTCTGAAAAGTTAAATAAAGGTACTTTGATTACTGTAGCTGAACCATAGTAACTTGGAAAAGTTGCAGGTAAATGCAAAATATACTGTCATTTTTTCCCCACTGTCTGAGGACTGGTTATGGGAAGCTGCAGCTCAGAACAGCTGAGGCAAAGTGCAGACGGCTCCTGTAGTAATGTCATGTAGAACCGCGAATGCATTATGCAGCCGAGTGTTTAGGTCACTGTTGTGTTGGCCTTGGCTCAAGGCGAGTTCCCTTGTGTGTAAAGAAAGGAGACACAATAGCTCTGCAACTCAGTGTTGATGAACTGGAGTGACAAGCAGACAACAGTGCTGCATCTTTATGACTGCCACTGGAATGTTCTCTGCTGCTGCTGTAGATTCTTTACTGAAGGGAGGGAATGCAGAATACTGGAGACTGTATCAGTTGAAGTGCAATATGAAACTTTAGAGGAGTTTCTTCATCTGAATCTGTTGATTGTTTCCGATGAGCTTTTTCCAAAGTGACGTACTGCAGCCTAAGACTGACAAATGACCTTCGACGGTCACGTCAGTGATGCACGTGCATGAAGCCACACAGTGAAGAAATGCATCACTGAACAAAACAGGTGTTTGTGTGTTGGACAAACAGACCAAAATGGTCTTGTTGTTCTGAATGCGAGCTGGGCCAAAAATAAAATCTTAGCTGCTTATTTTGCACACGTTCTTTAATTATGTCAGTTGCCATTCAACGGGAGTTAATGAGCAAGTCTTTGGAGCACATTCATTATGCAATCTCAAGTGAGTGCTGCATGCAACTGAAGGATTGTGTTGAAACACACTTGCATCCATCCATATGTCCCCGCGCTTCACCTTTTGTTCCCACTCGAGCTATTGATGTGGATTTGGAAATGCAGACCATCTTTGCTTCATTGTCCTACTTGTTTTGAAATGTTAAACTGTTTGGAGGAAGAGGCACACAGAAAAATCACAACAGCAGCTGCATTCGTGATTCTCTCTCTCTCGCTCGCTCTCCCACACTATCCGGCTCAATTGACCGTGAGACTGCTGCGAGTCGGTGAAAACGAGGATGACATCCTCAAATACCAGGCGAAAATGTTTCACCCACGAGAAGCGCACACCGAATGAGTCGACTGCTGACGCAATCCCCATGCTTAAACTTTCCACCTTTCAACCCAAAGTGATTTCATTTGCTTCCCCGGCATAGGTGAAGGGGGGGGCTGGACCCTCCGTCATCCCTCCATCTCTGAAAACCACTTTTCCGACCGAGACACGAGCTGTTGGAGCCCATCCAGGCTCACATGGGGCGATGGCAGGATGCACCTGAGACAGGTCAGCAGTCCAACACAAGCCACACACACGATCACACACACACAGAAACCCTCTTGCTGTGAGGTTGGTCTCTTTGGGGGACTAAATGGGTGGGGGGGGGAAGTCTCTGCAGTGGTCACTGTCCTTATGCTGCCTGGCTGGCCCGGGATCTTTTTGGGGAAGTGGGAGCTGTGGGAAGTGTCCAAGAGGAGGGAGGCCTGGGTGTCTCCTCTGAGCTGTCTGAATAGTGAGGGAAGCTGGATGGATGGAAAACACTCATTAATGGCGTACACTAAATGGAGGTTGTGATCTACCAGGGAAGCCTTCAAATTGTTGCTTGTTGTCCAACGTTGCTCTATCCCCACTAATATGTCAGTGACGTCCCTTTTTCTGCAGTGTTCACTGAGCTTAACCTCTCCCCATGTCTGCGCTGAGCACGGGAACCAAACGAGGGAGGGAGGCTTTCGCCGTGTAAACAGCCGGGCGTTTTTTGCACTCTGCAATCGGAGCGAAAATACTTAATTAGGATTATGGGATTTGTCTTTGCACCTTCAGATTCGTGAGGAGGAGGCCGGGAGATGTCAGAGGGATATAAGTTTGGTCTCATTTAATCAGTGAGCGTGGCCGGCGCGGCTCTGACCCCAGCAGTAATTTATTACCGCTCAAACACAAACACAAGCTCTTTCACCGGGCCTGCCGTCGCCCTGTCACCGGTGATAGAGAGAATCAGCTGGCTGAATATAATGAAACCAGTTATTTCCCTGTCAACTGTGAATACTTTCTCTTTTTTTTCTTCCTCTCTCTCGTGCTCTCTCCTTTTTTTCCTGCCTCAGATATTGCCATGGCAACAGAGGATCGTGTATGGAGTAGCTGTTGAGGATGTAAAGTAGTTCCCGTGGAAAAATAATCTTGCAAATCCCCAAAACAAGAGCAGAGGGAAGGCAGATGCAGTGGTAGGAAGAGGTGCGGGTACGGTTAGGGAATTTAGCGTTTATGGGATTATTCCGAGGAGTCCGACACCACCGACGTTTGAATGCATCGCATAACTCTGCTCTCCACCTGTCATTGCAGGAGCTCTATATTTGCCTTATCTCTCCTTTTTTTCTCCTCCTCGTGGTCAATAGATCTTCACAGTGATTGGCAACTGTATAGATTGAGCTCTGTGTTCTAGTTGCAATTTGTCTCTGCCTGCCACCCAATTCGACGGCTGTCACCCTTGCAGTGGCACAAATCCCACAGGCCATTATGAGGCTGGTTTAATCCCCGAAACAGCGGCAACAGAAGCCTTTCAAGGGGGGTTTCGGAGCATGATACCCCGTCTGTCACATGCATCCACAGGCTTCAGGCAAGGCTACAGTGCCTTGTTGTGATCCCACTCCATCACTAATGTCCTGTCTTGTCCCCGAGCCACTAAGACAAATGCACTGGATGTTGTCCTACTGAAGATCAATCACATGTTGCATGTAATCTTCTGTCGCTGTTGGACTCGGTGCCACTGATAGTTGGCTTCACTCTGGCTTTGTTATGCAGAAAGTTGAACTGCCAGTGGGTCTTTCTGTGTCACGCAAAGGTCGGCTTTGGTTTCCAGCTTGATTTCTTTCATTGAATGTCGCAAACTGCACTCATATTTCACGAAATGTTCACTTGATGCCACAGTGACTAGAATGAATATCACCAAATTTACCTTTTGTCTTATTGATCTCTGTGCTCGACTCTAAATAGTGCGGTCGCCTATTTCCTGTTTCCCTGTAAAACTGCACTCAATACAAGAATGTGCCTCTTGTTGTTCAATTGTTCATCGATTATTAAACTTGGCTGAAATCTATCGATGGAAAAACTAGATAAATTGTCGTTCTGCCATATTAGGGGCTGTGAAACCTTTCCCTCCTGCATCCTCGCAGCGACACATCACGCTAGGTCGATGCTCACCAAGAAAAGAGCTTAAAGGCTGAGACGAGACGGCCGCCAAAGTTCACAAATAATCAACTTGTGTCTGAGCTGCTCAGTCTGACAGTTGTCACTGTGATAAGACTCCAGGAAAATTTTGTTTGTGCAAGCATCCAGCAAACAAGACACAACCTGTTAATTTATGAGCTTTAGGATGACTGGCAGGTGTTATTGATGAAACGTCTGCTTGGCTTAGCTTAAATAATAAACTGCTGGCGCCGGCTCCGCAATTAGCATACAGATATGAGAGGACTATAGATCTGTGCTGGAATGTGAATGACAACACGCTTCTTAAATGTCACTCAGGTCTCTTGGAGCAGCCGGAACCTCTGAGGGAAACTTTGCAGGGTTCATCTCTCTGGGACCAAAGGTCAGAAAAGTTTCCCTCCACTTTTTAATCGGATAAATCAGTCTTTCTCAGAGCACCACCAGTGGTACGTGATGGAGTTGAGGCTCTGTTTCGTTTGCCTGTTATGATGGTGTGTGTTTCTGCCATTGTTGGGCTTCACTGTAAAGGAAAGTTTGAAAAGGAGGTCCACAGCCTTCATTCATAGATATTTTCAGCAGGCAGCAGTGGGGGGAAAAATAGAATCTCAACATTGTATCAGACCTAAAATGAGAACATATTGCTTTTATTTTGGAGGCTTTGTACGTGGATGAGAGTTGATGTTTTCAGTCCCGAAAAACTGATTTGAAGCCAATGGCCTGCATCCACAGGCCTTTCAGAATGAGTATGCACGTATTATATTGCCTGGAAAGAAGGAGGTACATATATTTTGGACCAGGTTTGGTAAAATGATTTTATATATGCATGCAAACGTCTCCCTTCTGCAGCAGAAACACTCTTTCCACTCCAGTGACATTCTTTCAATGACAGCCTTAATGTCAGCCTTCAGTCGTAGTTTTGGTCATGCCGATTTCCATCCTATTTCATAACTATTATTCTTAAATGACTCGCAGGAGAAGGTGGTAAAACAGTAATTCCTCAACCTCCGCAGTTTTTTGGCACAGCCCAAAAAAACGTAAAATAGGCTTTCTTGCCTCTGTGAAAATGCAATTGCATTTTCAATCGCTACTTGCTCCCCATCTTATGCGGCTTAACTGGGAGGGAATTAGGCCTCCTACTTATTCTCAGTGGATTTGGGAGGTGATGCTACAGTTACGTTGGGAGGAAATTAGCTGCTCAATGCGCAGATTAGACAGAGAAGGACGTCAAACTTAGGTGAGCTTACTGTCCTGGTCGGAAACTTTGTAGTGGATCTAAAACTCGGGCACTTTTTTGCAACCGTCTCTTTAAATCCGGCTTGTTTTTGAAAAGTGAAATCTGTGTTTCCATCCAGAATGGCTCAGTCGTCCACTTGTGTTTTAAAAGGGAGAGTTTCACAGTGAGGGCAGACTTGTGAGTCATTCTGTGCTGACTTTCTGGCCCAAAAGGGTTAAAGTTTACAGTGTGGTCAGTTGCTGCTTGTGCAACAGCGAGATCGTTATAAACCTGCTGCATTGTATTCAAGATAAATGGCTGAAACTCGGGGGAAGCAGACTGACAATGTTTTTACTAAAGCAATTTGTATGTGTTCAAAAAGTCTCTCTCTCTCTCTCTCTCTCTCTCTCTCTCTCTCTCTCTCTCTCTCTCTCTCTCTCTCTCTCTCTCTCTATATTT
>JAUESF010000008.1:9547330-9563736 GCA_032274765.1 Malacoctenus tetranemus | reverse complement strand
ACACACACACACACACACACACACACACACATACACACACACACACACACACACACACACACACACACACACACACAGAGGCTCAGCTCCATTAGTTTGGCTGACTTTTCAGAATGCACTGCTAAGCATTATCTGAGGCTGCCTCATGGTTGTTGCTAATTGATGCAGCAGTTAGTTCATTATTTTTGTCTCCCATGGCTGCGCAGATATCTGATTCATACGTGCACCCTGCATTTAATCAGTGTGATGACACAGCCATGGAGCCAAACATAGGAATCCGAAACTAACAGACATCCACCGTGTGAGCTATCAATAATGGGCAAGGTATCAAAAGGTCTTTTGTGCTTTTGAAATAAAACGTGAATTCCTTCTTTTTTTTTCTTCCTAATTCATCATTTACCAATTAAAACATACCACAGTCTGAATATGATTACAGGTGGCATCAGGGATTCAATTAATGGCTCAAAGGCGAATCGAAATCTGCATGTTTGGTGTGACGGTCTATACTGCTGCTGGTTTCACTGGTCTAATGAGGAGATTTAACACTCAGATGTGTCTGAAGGAGGCACATCACAGTGGCTGCTCGCTTCTCTTTGTAGCTGTCAGTATGTCGCATGCTAACGTTGCCACCGATCCCACATGGTTTCGTGCTCCTCGATCCCGAGCGCCACCAGCGTCCTCCTCAATAACAAGATATTATCCCATTTGTAGCTTTTACAAGCCGACATAAAAATAGAGCACCGAGGTGATTACTCAGAATTATGATGGTGGCGGTGATAAACGTTGGCCTTGCCCACTAAAGAGGAACCGCGAGGGCCAGAGACGGCAGACATTACAGCACGGTAAATGAGGGGAAATCCCTTTGGCGGCTGCGATCGCGTCAAAGCACGCCCGCAGCAACCTTTATTTAGTCCTTGTGCTGGAAGTTTACTTGAAGCATCCATCAGTTATCTCAGGGACATCTCCAACTACCTCTCAATGGCGGACGGAAGGAAATTACTTAATTGGAAAGCATTATTCTGCGCATAATTCTCCCAAATGATGCATTAAAGTGCCATGATCAACACGTAATAGACCTTATGCCACTGGCAAAAATTCACTCAAGCAAAGGAGACTGCATGGCTGTGATAAAAAGCAGACAAAAAGAAAGACAATTAGGACGTGAGAAAGAAATTACCAACCTCATTGATGGCTGTGAATAGAGTCCCCGAGGAGGAAGAGGTAAAATGTAACGCTTCGACAAAAGGACATTAACACAGATCCCTTCATTACTTTGAGTATAATGACCCTCTCCCACCTCCACCCCCGGCCTAATCACGTGACCCAGCAAGGAAAAGAATTTACAATGGTTTTGCAGTAAAGTGTCTCCCTCAAACACATCACTGCGACATCCCAGACATTGTCAGACTAAGTGTAATGAGCTCTGATGGCAGCGTTGTTAATTAATCCTGAGCCATTCTGGGCCTGGAGCTCATTGCACCTTGCTCCTCGCTCCTCGCAAGTTCATCCTCAGCTCAATTTATTGAGTGAATATTTTGGTATGACAAAATTATAATGGGTTGCACAGAGATTAGAGATAGCTTGGTATTCATGTGTAGTTACTGCATCATGCAACTGTGCACACGGCTAACACAGGAGAAGGTAACGACAACAGAGGGAGCGAATATTTATCACCTGAATGCATCGTGGTGTGTTCAGAGGTTAATGGGACTGTTTGGATTCCTTGTTTGGGGGGGGGGGGGGAATCCACCCCAACGTTGTCAACTTTACACATTTCTGAGAGCTCGTTAGTCGTTGCACAACACATCGTTTGACCACACAGAAAAGAGTATTTCCTAATGGCACATCTGGTATTTCATCCATTCATCTTCACTGCGGCTCTTTTCCCGTCCCGAGGTCGTCACGGACGCTGAAACCGACCTCAGAAAACTTTAAAAACTCAGTAACTTTAGTTTTCACACCACCAATCTGCTCCCCATTCCAAGGGGTGAAGAACAAGCCCCAGAAACTACTTTAAATCATTCTCCAAAAAATTACTTTTTTTTTCATTTTTTTAATAAAAACGTCTTAATTAGTTCATAATTTGCTTTTGGCTCCGTGGGCCCTCACACTGAGACATCACAGACTCTCTGCGTGCACTCGGAGCACCGTATTGATCACCTTGAAGGCAAATATTAGAGAGACACGAAGCAAAGTTTCTCATTACAGGGTTCGGTTCATCGAATGTAATTACGACAGACACTTGAAAAGTTATGCCGCAATTAAAACACGCAACATAATGCGAGCTGAATCATCAGAGAGCACTCATAGTTTCCATGTAGAGATACAGTGGGAGCGATTACGCTGCTGCATTTCCTCCTCGCAGTGGTCACGTTCAGGACGAGTGCCGCTGATGAGTGATTATTAAATGAGTGAGCCTAATGAGCAGAGGTGAGCTCTTCACATGTAAATCATGTCTTCACATACTAATGATGTAGGAGGTAATTTGAATAACAAAGGAAATATGCTCTTGAATCATGTCCCTTACATTGGAGGAGGGGATTTGGAATTTGAATAAGTCGAGACAGGCCGATGTTCGGGCCAATCAAATATTTGAACTAGTTTTCGTGAATATTTGATCAGAAGAAGTGGGAATGAGTGACGTGTGGGTGGGCGGAAAGACAAGCTGGACTTTCATTTTCGTGACTAATTTTCTTTCAACAGCTTATTCTCTGTCACTGCCTTCACAGCACAAAGATGACACAAAGTATAAACTGCCATTGATCTCATGATGAAGCGCATATTCTTTTTCAACCCTCAAAGAAAGAGAATAAGTTAATGTGTTCAAAATCTTTGTGGAAATAATGAGCCCCTCACTGTCGTCATTGTTAATTTGCTTGGAGGAAACTTTCAGGCTGCGTTTGTTTTTATTTCTCTCTCCTCTCTGTGACGAGCCGGCGGTGTGTCTGCCGTGATCCCCCCGTCCTAACCTTTCCCCCTCTTGCAGAGTCAGCCGAAGCTCAAAATCTCCCGTGGCAACCTGTTACCGCGCCGACCAAAGTGCTGCAGAGCGCAGTGGTTCCCTGCACAATGGCTCATTGACGACGCCTTGAAATTTTACTGACTCCCGGGAAAACTGGCGTTTTCATGTTCTTGGAGGCATTCCTCCTGCCATCAATAACGGTTCCTCTCCGGAGCGCGTGTTTACCACTGCATGTGAGGGGGTCACAACTTCAAAATCAGCATTCAGTCTGCGGGCACGGGCGGAGTTCAAAAGATTTCCCTAATAGACTGCCCAGAGAGCTGGGGCGTCGCTGTTTCAGGCTCACCTTGAGTGATGGAGGAAAGATGTGACACGGAGAGTGATGGGGAGAGCAAGGTGGAGGGCTGGAGTGCCCTCGTGGTCCCAGTCACAGATGGACAAGATGAGAAGGGAGCGCATGCACAGCTGAGGCCTTGTATGGCTGAGCATCATAAGACCAGGACTCAGCGAGCGCCGCTCTGCACTGATGACACTGGCTTTTCTGCCACTCCGTCATCCGGCGCTCTCACCAGGAACCCCGGGGACGCCGCTCGCCGAGCACAGTTGCATCAAGATTAAAGGCGCTCTCCCCCCTTCACATCAAAAGTTAGCGAGGCTCTGCCAGTAGTGTCTCCAGTGGAGTGTTGATGGTGTAATTTGGTTTAGCACACAAATGCCCAAAGCAGTATGCAATGGGCAAATTAAGCTTAACTCAGAGCATATCTAAATGATTTGCATGTTCCAATCAGGCCCAGTTCATTAAAGATGTTGCCCATCTGCTTTGGCGGAGCTCCTTTGGCTGCGCCCGACTGGCCAACGCACAAAGTTTGAACCAAAGTTTCACTTTGACTGGATGAGTCACGAGCTTGGACATATTGCTGCTCCAAATTGCCATCATCGTTACCAGCTTAACATCACAGTATTTTTTAAGGGAGTATACTTTATGACAGGAGGATTAGTTTGACCTATTGTGTTTGCCTTTCCTTGATGAAATCCCCCGAGCCTCATGCATAAAAATCATGTTTGTCAGGTCTTAGACAGGGACAATGAAAATGATCCTTTAATGGGGAAAAGAGCAGAATAAAGGAGAAGGCAGTCAGGCGTGAACTCTTGTTTGTCCGACTCGCATTCAGCCTATTATACGCGGTGTTTGATGAGTGTATCCGGTAAATGCCTGGAATGGAAAATGTAAAAATTGCCGCAAGTTATCTCTTCGGGATTCACACTCCCTGTGAGATGAAGCACAAAGCATACTCCACCTGAACTCCATGGAGTACAGACAGACTAGTAATCTTCCACTGGGGCTTCAGCGGGGAGCAAAAGAAAGCACACAATAGCATCATCCACTCCTGATCCATTTGGTGAAGGGAGAAGAATGAGAAAAGAAAATGAACACATTGCCTCAGCAGTTGCACAGAATGGAAAAAGGAGTGGAGAAAAAACTTCACAACACTGAAATTCTTAACAAGTCCACTGCTGTGGATTGACTGCACCTCAACCTGTGTGCACGCAATGCTAATGGGGAGAGACATCAGGAGTAGATGATACGCTGTGGAACAGACGTATGCAAACTAAATATCAGAAAGGTCTCCAACCCACAGAGCTGTGCCCTGCAACTCTGCCAGCCACTGCATCCTGCCACTCACTAGCCCCCTCATTTTGTTTCAGTGCTTTGTTGAAGTTTGATAATGTGGGTTTTTAGCAAGCCACAGTCTGTCTTTATATGCAGCCTGTGACTGTCGCACCTGCTGCTCTGTAGCCTAGTTTTCCCTTTCACTTTGTCTCCATGACGTCATCTTTAATTTTTGAAATTTGACGCAGAGTTGCGCTCTTCCTTTCTTGAAAGCTGAAAGCTACAAAGTGTTTCCCCCCTGTGCTTCTTTCACAAGTCACATCCTCTCCATGAGAGACGCTGAACAGACAGGATTGATGGACAGAGTGTCCCACGGCCATCTTCATCTCGTCCTCATCTTCTCTCAGACCAGGAACTTTTCAGACAGCAACACTGGACAAAATAACTTCTCAGTCCAGAGCTGGTTTCCTTGGTAACAGCAAAGCCCCCCCCCCTCCCCTTGAATCAAATGGCTAATTTCCACACCTGTACCCTGGCCGTGGCTGCGGAGCTATGTATATTTCAACACTCCTCGTGACTGCTCGCCCAAAAGCAATTGCAGGCAGCAGACGTGACACTGTGGCTGAAACGGCACAGCGCCGCCTCGTTAGTAATATCACACTGATATCGAATGCCGGCTTGCTTCATCACTGCCACTGCGTCTTAATGACATCCTGTCCCTGTTCTTCCTTTCTGTAACTGAACAACAGTCAGCAGCGTGGCTGGTGTGTTGTGTGTGTGTGTGTGTGTGTGTGTGTGTGTCTGGGTTCCCATTGTGATCCCTGTATCAAACTGTCCTCAGGTGGCTCTTTTCATCCCTGTCAGTCTGTTAGATTATCAAACCCAAATGTCATCTGAACATCTCAATATATATTTAACCCAGTGAGACGACATCTGAACACGAGCTCCCAGCTTCAAGGATGATCAAGGAGAATTAAAATGGAAAACTTATCAAATGATGATGAAATGAAATGCTCAACTGGGTTTGTTTGATGACAGGATTTCTTTTTTTTATCACATTAAAGGGTAATCCGACAGCTCTGACAGGTGGTCTGCTCTCTCCAGGTCGGAGACGAGTTCCTGCCTTCAGTGGAGGAGTTTGAGTCTCTTGGGGACGCAGTGGCAGGTGAGGGATTCCCCCACCTGGGAGGAGCTCAGAGTAGAGTCGCTGCTCCCCCACATAGAGAGAAGCCAGTGGAATTGATGTGGACATCTTTTCCAGATGTCCACATCGCGCTGCTCCAACACACCCGCGTTAAACAGATGTGGTGTTCAGAGGCTTCTGGGGGGCTTGATGACGTCACATTAGTTTATACCAGCTGTTCAGGAGCAGAGAGACATGTCAGGGTGTTGGGATGTCGGTCCTGTTGGACTGGAGTTTGACACCCCCGAACTAAAAAAAAATAGACTCCCTGACGCTGTGAGTCCAGATGGCAAAACACTGTAAGTTCGGTGAACTTTTCACTTTCTCATTTTGGGAGTTTGTTTTAGTCGAAGTTAAAGTCAAATGTCACACTTGTTAGCCTACTCACTGATCCTGCCCCGCAATCTGTTTAAATGAAGAACCAGATTCATTTAGTGCAGATTTAGTGACCTAAACGTTTCTCCCCGTCTGATTTGTTCTTTGAAACCCAAATAGTTGCAACAAATTTCAAACTAATAGCATTTTAAAAAGTAGCAGTTCAAACACCTGTCATTAAATTTGAAACACATGAAGTCGAGTTTAATCTCATTCAAGGGATTGTTTCATTTCAAATGTATCATTAGCATTTTATAGTCGTATGAAAAAGTAGTTCAGTTCAAAAGGTTAATTTCATTTAAACACGACAACACTGTTGAATTTTTAACCTCTGAAATGATAGTGCATCATCAGTATCGCGTGGGTGTGTTTTCTCCTAATGAGATCTGATGTTTGATCTAATTGTAACGAGCAAACAAACACGCAGCTGTCATCACTTTTTAATTCAGCTGATTCATTCGACTTCGTCTCAACAGGAACAAACATACGATCTATATTAAAACTATACAGAAACAAGTAACAGCCAATAACACCAACGGTAACCTATATCTAACAGACCAACAAACAGGTTGAACTGCAACAAGAAGGTGACGGGAAAGTTTCGGTGGAGTTTTAAATGAGCGACTTTCACCAGAAGTTGTGGCATTTCAAGACATTTCGAGATGAACTCTGTGCGGCACTTTGGCCAAATCTTTCCTCAGGTTGAGCTGCCGTCCTCTAAGGGCCAGTGGACAAACAGTCTAATGGTGCTGCAGACGTTCTAATTTGTGTGCTGCCTAATGACTGTTGCCCCGAGCTGTTTGCACAGTTACACAGCGAGCTATGTGAAGGTCAGCGCCGCATCACGGCGGACGTTAAAGACGGACTCAATCGTTTGGACAATTGACAGTTGACACAGACCCAAACTCACTCAGACGCAGTCACAACAGAAAACAACAGAATGTGGAGGGCGCAAATCAAACTCTTTCTAAAGAAAAAGACGCACATGGAATTTCTTTGCGTTATATATTTTTGAGAGATTTGTTGGTGTTTTGCATGCAAAGAAAAAAATTCCAAACAAAAAAGTCCTTTTATAAAGAGCAGCCCGAGGCTTAAATGCAGGAGTTGAAAATCTAATTTTGCTAAATGCACCTTCATATTTTTCCAATTTATTTTTGTGTTCTTTGTGTAAGTAAATGCAATGCTCTGGATTTTGACATATCCACACCTCAGTTTTCCATTTGTCTGCCTTTCCTAAAGCAAAAATCAAAATCAAAGTCCTTTTTTGAAATAAAAACCAATATTAATTGATTGAAATGATTGAATGGAATATTTTGGATCTCAACACGTTTTTAATTAAACTCGAGGGTCAAAAGACTGAACAGGAGGGTAAAGAATCAGGTTTTTCTTTAGCGGTTAGTCGTTGAAGCTGTATGATGTTTTTAAAACAAGCGTGTTTTAATATTTCATGTCGGTGTCTCTTTCTTCCTTCAGCTGAACAAAATGTGTTTTCTCTTTCACATTACTTGTAAGAAACAAACACATTTTGTTGTATTGATCGTTGCCAAAATTGAAGACATACTTCAGAACAGCTTTAATAAGTTAGCATAAAGGGAGTCGGTCGTTTCACTTCCTTATGTTTTTCCCGATGCTTCCTGTGGGGCTGAAAATGAAACCGTGAAGTGAATGTGCCCCCTTAAAACAAAGCACACTCTTTTCAATGCTTATTGATCTTTGAGAGCCTTTCCTGTCGGTTCCCCTGTCACAGGTGGCGACGAGGTGATTCACAATCAGTCATTACATGAGGCCACAGGCTGCTTCATCAAGGGCGACATCTTGGATTTTGATATGGAGGTGCTCGGGTCAAAACTAAGCTCCTGTGGTCGCCTCTCTTTGCTCCATTCAAGCAGCCTAATTTAGATTAGAAAGTCCAAATTAAAAACCGTGAGACCACAGTTGCTGGCTGAAAAAAAGGAGTCTGGTCATAATAGGGAAACTTTCCTTTAATTAACCCCGACGTAATCTTTGTATTCTGTATGCACTCGGTGTCCTCTCAATCAAAAAACAAACGCCCTTCACTCTGTGTCAAAGAATTTTCAGGCCAAACCATTTCAACAACCTCACTTTTCTGTACGATGGAAAGTATAAAATAGGTCTTTAAGTTCAATCCCTTGTTTGTCCATAAAAGAAACAAATCCAAATATTATGCGTCACTTGTTTGAGATTTGCAGTGTCTTGTTTATTCTCCAGTAAGACAAAAAGGTTGTTAAAGATCTCGAAGTACGCAGCTCATCCTTTTCTGACACTGGCGTGAGATCCACCCTGGACAGGTTTGCTCGTCCATGATGTAGTTATCAAAAACAGTCACTGCTGCACACACTGGGAAAAGCAAAGTGGGCACAAGAAGCAAATGCAAATTCAGGGCTGAAAACGCTGCGTCTTCAAATCCAACTTTGATGATGCAAACCACTGCTCCACTGTGCCACCAGTCGTTCTCTGAGTCTTTATGGGAAACTTCTGTCACAAAACTTCTGAATCTGAAGTGAGAAGACACAAAAACTGGTAAAACAATGGAACAAGACACAGAAACTTGTTGCAAGTGCACAGTTGTGACACCTCTTCATGGTGGTCACATTTTAATAGGATAAAGAGTCGAACAAAGATTCATCCCAGTGGTGGAGCTCTCTGGTTTGTCTTGGGTCGACTTGTTAAACACTGAGCTTGTGGCTTTCGTCTGTCGTGCAGATGCATCGTAATCAGCGACTTTCAATAAGCAGCTTTAACCAACCGATAAATCAAACAACCGACTGGTTGACTTGTTTGTCAACCACTGATCTAATTTCTTTTGAGAGTTCGGCTCCAGAAACTTGTTCAACTTGCTAAATTATTCTCTCCACTTTTTCCTGTTTTTAATTCCATTAGAAAGTTTTTTGAGTTGTTCATTTTCAAATTATTTTCTATGACGTGCTTTGAATGCTTCACGAATATTATTGGACTCGAGAGCATTTCTTAGCTCTTGTGGATTTCACTTGCACTTATGAATTGTATTAGCACTTATAAATTTGGTCTCTTTAAAAACGCAGCTGAGAAATAGGAAAAAAAGTTTTGGTAGCACAGTGAAAAAAACTGGACGCGTTTTCTACAGTGCAAACAGCTCTCCTGTGTAGCTTGGAGTCAACAAATGGATATTATAATTGGTAAAATGTTCAGCAACTCTTCCTCAGTAATGCTTTTTAGCCTGTAGAAGTCAAATCGCTCCCACTCGTCACCCAATCGAAGCCCTTCATCACTTAAACACTTGTCAGTTTCACCTGATAATCAGCAGAACACGTTAAAACAGTGTTCGTACTGGATGACAAACTTTCTGTTGTGTTCGGCTTCATGCTAGGTGGCATTTTCATAACACAAGATGTTTTTATTCGCTCCAACAAAGACGAGATCAAGCGAAAGACTGACATTAGGTGGTCCGTGCTCGCACTGTCACTTAGTCTGAATAATAAATAGTTTCGACCTCTCCTGAGGTTCGACCTTCCGCTTGAAAACAAAGTGCAGCCCGGTGTTGTGAAAGTGGTGAAATCTGACAACGCTGCCGTTCGAATACTTGCAACAAATTCCTGCATAGAAAAGCCCACGTTTTGTTCAAACTGGTCTTCTTCCAGCCTGAGAGACGCCGTGACTGATGTGGGATAACGGCTGCTTTTACAGTTAGCATGCCATGTTTGTTCTTGAAGACTCCGTCCAGAATACAGCATTTGGTAAAGGCGGGCGTATGATATGGCTTGCTGATCAGACTTGGCTGTGCACCAGGTGCATTTACTTATGCATGGATTGTAATTGCAATGGCTTTTGGAAAGAGAGTAGAAAATACAGCAATCTAAGCAGGTGAATTGGCAGCTTTGCCATAGCAGCGCTGAGCTGACTGCTAAATAAGGTTTTTCTGTTGTCCGGAGGAAGAGCCAGGACCATGGTGAGGGGGGAGAGAGGGAGGGAGGGACGGTGAGATGGGACAAGGGACATGGAGGAGGAGCAACAGCAAGGAAGTGAGAGTGAGCGAGAGAGAGGTAGAAACGGGGATGGAGGGAGACCCGGAGGAAGATAGACGGCGAGCGGCGAGCAGTGAGGACAATAAAGGGTGAGGGAAGAGGGGGAGAGAGAGTGTGAGACAAGCACCTTGGAAAATCGAGCAGCCAGTCTATTCCCCAGAGAGGCCGCGAGACTGGCTGTGGCTGACTGATCCAGTGCTGTGCTGCACTGTGTGAAAGGGGCCAATAACAGGCTGAGTAATGGGATTGTGCCACTGCAGATTGTGTGTGAACAGGTTGGGTCCTTGGGTGTTCCCACACATCAGGTTAGCGCCGGCCTGAATAAGGCCAGACTGCGGAGTCGAGCCTGCCTGTTGTGTCGGCCATCCATCGGCTTACCGGTCTCAGGTTTAAAGGATCAGGCCGGGGATAGTCTATATATTACTCATTGTCACATGAAAAGGCCAGAGGCAACAATGAATTGATCCGACTAACAAGTATTGTCTGTGCGGTCGAATCCTGATGGAGCTTGTTCCTCGGTGCGATGGAGCCTCACTCTTCAAAAAAACAACCCTAGAATCTCATTAGTGAGCCAAACGGCTGCACTGGGAAATGCTCCTATGTTGCAACGCACGCAGACACTCATACTCTGTTTAGGTGAAACTCTCCGCCGAAAAACATCTCCAACATGCAATCGTCGGCTAACATCTTCAGTCTGGAGCACAGATGCACGATATATGTCATTTCAAACCACACCGACTGGAAATGTGGCTTCAAAGGTTTCAGAACCACAACATATTTTCCATCCTTAACCTGCATTTGCGAACTGACGTTCTATTTATGACAAGCTGACAGCTGACGTCTGATTTGTTGTGTTGCTGTGATACTGCTGGTAAGTCAGCAAACCACCTCACGCGCATCCATGAGATTTCCATCTGTTAGCAGACTGAAGATGTTGTCGCATTTACTTTGAAATGTCCACTTGTAATTTCATTATGAAGTCGTCAATTGCTACTTCTGATGTTTTCCACACATTGCTTCAGTTCCCACTCAGTTGATGCTCCTCCAGTCCTTTTCAGACTCGGTCTCCATGAAGGTTGGAGCTTTATCAGCTCTTGAAAGAGAACATTATGTCCTCGATGAGTTGCAAACGTTATGTGACAGAAAAAAACAGTCTCCATCCTGTTTTTGCAGACAACATCTGTCTTTGTCACCACACGGTGAAACGGCACTTCATGTTGAAGCAACCAAAAGCTTTTTAAATGGAGCAAAAGTTGATGTTAAACAGAGAGCGCTGTAAGATTGTTGTCCTGGAAGGTGTCGATCTCATTTGAGTTGGAAACATAGAAAACTGCAAGTACCAACTTATGAATTTACCTGTCTTGATGTATGCAAGTCTTTCTTCACTGAACAGGTTGTTTTTTGTGGCCTCGAGCATATTTCCAGAAACAAAGACTGTGGCATTGATGCTGACGCCGTTTGCAACCAGGAGGGGAGCGGGCTTGTGTTGTTTCAGTGTTGATCTCCTGGCTCGGGGTTCTGTTGCCATCTGCCTCACAGAGTTTGTTGTCAGTTTTGTGTCTCGACTTCTACTTTTATGGAAACAGTTCGACCCCCCGTAGACAAATATGATACAGTCGGTACATGCACTGGAAAAATTGCAGCTTCTTCTGTTGTTTTCAGACTTTGCATCGTCATCCAACAGCATTTGAAAATCTCGCGTGCGTGTTTTGGCTCGCAGGCTGCTTGTTTGAAACCTTCGATCTGGATGGATGCCATGAACTGGCATCTGGTTATTTTTCCCATTTTCTGCATACATTTAGCCTTATTTACGACATACCATAATTACTTTCCTGCTGATCCGTCTTCTGGGTTCATTACTACTGTTCGGTGATGCATGTGTTGTTTATGTATGTCGCCGAGCAAAAAAGGCTGATAATTACCACGTTCAAAGGCTCCCGCGACTGTCATGAAGTCTGTTGTTGTCACCATGTCGTCTTTGTGTTTGTTGGAGAGTAATTTCCCGGGCCCACCATGATATTGATACTGGTGACTTTGTTTGCCTGAATGTTGTCATGTCTCACACAGCGTCACAACAGATCCCTGCGGCGTTGCCGGCTAACCAGCAGTTAGCGAAATTACTTCTTTCTTTGCAGTGCTTCTGGACCTGCTTTTTTTTTTTTTTTTACTTTCAAACTGTCTGTGAGAGACTGTTGTCGCCAGTAATACAGTTTCAGGTTTAGACCTCATTCATTACACAACAGCTGAGAGGACACACAACTCTAAGTCCTCACAATATCCGTCCCGCACTCTGTTGCGCGGCGCTCTGTTGTTTCTTCCATTTTGCATTAGCTGGGAGAACAGCAGGGGCGTGATGGGCTGAGGGCAACACAAACTGGATTTCTGAGATAAGAAAACTTTGTCACACATAATGTGAATTTTCAAATTCAAACGCGTCCCTCCGGAGTGGGCTTTCCTGATGTAACCGTGCATTAAACGGCGAGGAGATATTAAACTCCCAGACTGTGTTTGTCCGCGAGTATGTCGGCCTGTCGAAAAGGATAAGATCATCATCTGAAGTGAGTCGACAGGCTCCATACTGATGTGTGGCTTAGTTACTGTAGTTCACACAATGTCACTCTGGATTAGAGCCATCACTGCTCAACAGCCCCCCAATCCCGCTTTGAAGCCCTCTTGCTCGGCGTCCTGCCGGTGCTTTAGCTCACATTTAGCACGTCCCGTTGCATTAGTCTCACTCTGTCCCCTTACCTTGTGGCTCAGCTCGAGATGCTGCCGCCCAGTCATTTTCCATTTCCCTCACGCTTCTTTGATATTCATCCACCCAATCAGCGGGTGGTTCCTCTGTGTGTGTGTGTGTGTCTGTGTGTGTGTGTGTGTGTGTGTCTGTGTGTGTGTGTGTGTGTGTGTGTGTGTGTCAGAGTGCAGGAGTTAATTGCAAGTGATGCGATTTAACTCGGCGGACAGCTGTGATCAGTCAATTCATCGAGGCGTCCAGCGTGTTGCCAACAGTCGACTCGGGCGTCAGATGAAGGCGACAGTGGGCAAACAACCTGTCAAGACAAAGGTGCTGCGGACTGTATGTCCATGAGTCATTTCACACCAGCACAACATGTTTCTAAGGAGTCTGGACGATGAGTCACAAGTGAAACAAAGTGGAAATTTAGTCTTTTTGTTTCTTTGGGGGAAACAAAAAGTTCAAAAACATTGAGATTCTTTCAATGAACTTCCCACTTGCTGCACCTGTTGAAAGAAAAACTGTAATTCAGTTATGCAACCAAAGCTGTGCTTAATGCGTGTTTTTTTCCACTGATGCAACAAGCTTTCAATGAGCAACAAAAAAAGCTTCTGCTGCGAGCTGGTAGAAACACTCTGAAACTTCTTCAAAACACCTCCGTTTCCCTCCAAATTTCAGGCCTCAGACGTCTCATTACTTTGGATTAACTAGTCACAAGTGCCACCTCTGACAGCACTGTGGGCGCTACAGATGATGGCCTAAGGGTTTATTCATACCCTGTGGCACTCTCCTGTCTTGCCCTGGCGAGGCACCGAAGGATGGAGGGAAGCGAGGTGACGAGTGTATAACTGGCTGCAACAGCCTCGAACCCGATTTCAGCTTGACCTTGAACATTTCGCTCGGACTGAACATGATGTTGTTCCCGTTTTGCTCCTGCATGGAGTCATTAGTGCAATTGAAAGGTTGCCTTTCAGTCACAAACACACACATCCTCTTCCCAGTTCTCTGGCTCAGGGTAGTTTGTGGCAGAGATGTGCTGCCTCCAACACGATTTGGTCGCACGCAGAATAAAGTGGAGAATTGCATTAACTCAAACTCATTGATCAACTTAACACTGTAATTTGTCTGTTTTTGAAGTGAAATCATGATAAGGAAACTTCTTACAAAACAATAAATTGTTCCAGTGTTTCATATTTAACTGTAGCTTTTTTTTTTGCTTTGAGTAATCATACTTAATTCATTTGTGCGTTCAAATTAATCTACCTTCAAAAGACTTTGCTCCCCCTTCTCTTCATATTAAAAGTTTAGCTTTGTTTTTTCCTACTTACAGTCGAGCACTGTTGGAGTTATTTTCAACTAGAACTTCCTCTTTTTACCGGCAAACGCATCACTTCAGGAAGCGTTGTTGACGATGGATGGTCTGCATGCTGTGAGCAGAAGCAGTGGATGCTCTCGTATTCAAATGTGTTGCCTTGATTTCAGTCGATTTTCGAGGTCAACGCCGGGTCGGATGCCTCAGTTCAGTCTTCAAAAACTTAAATATTGACATCAGCCCACAGAGATTCATTTAGAGGTGGCGGGTTTTAAAAAGGGAAAGTGGCTGACATTTACATTGCAAGACACATGATTCTGAACAAATACTAATGCTGCTATATGTTTGCTGCAGAAAACTCATTTGCTGGAGGGAATATTACATCAGTGTTGTGGTGTTTTTTTTTTTAAATTTGACTGGCCTCAAGTGACCAAATAAACAAACTCATGCAAATGTAATGAAGTTTTAACTTCATCCTGCATGTAAAAGTCATCGTTTTTTAGGGAAGGGAGCTTCATTGCCCTGAAATGTCATTGGCTCGAGAGATATTTAGATAAATTTGACTAATTATGCAGATGACAACTCTAAAATCTGACAAACCAGAGCTGTGAGAGTTTGAAAGCACTAATTTGGAAGTGCGTGGATTCCATTAATAAGCAACACCTAGTCAGAATCCAGGCTGCTTCGGTGGTATATTGATATTTATGCTAATTCTGGGACAAACTGCGTCTCTGTCCACAGCGCGGTGGACTGTGTGACAGGACACAAAACTCCAGCAAGCTCCGGAAAGTGGTAATTAGGCTGGTAGGCGGATCCATTTCATTATGCCCAGAGAAAGATGCAGCTAAGCCCTGTGTTCCCCTGTAATCCCTCCATTGCGCTGCCCATTATGACTCAGCCACAATCCACCGCGCTGAAAGTCATCACTTTTTCTCCGGCGGTCCAGAGGAGCCAGGTGCCTCGGGCTGGCTGACACCGGCCCCGTGCCCGGTGACTGACGTCGCCTCAGCACGGAGCCCGAGTTCCCTCCTCTCAGGTTGAATAGGACTGGAGGGAGCGCTGCTTAGTTCCCCTTGTTTAAAGATAAGATAAGGCTAACGACTGTAATAGCTCCTCAGGGAAATAGATACTCGGGATAATAGAGATTCACTCCGAGCATCAGTCCAGGTATATTGGACAGAGCAGAGGTTTTGGGCTGGGGAGAAGGAGCCCTGCTTTGCATTTCAAGTCCCACTAATGACTGCAGTCTATCAAGCAGCAGAGAGGAGACATCGCTCCTTACTCCTTTCTGATTTTGTTTCTTTGCATCGCTCCTCACTCTTTGTTCATTTAGGTTCTTTTTTTGTTCATTTAGGTTCTTTCTCGTGGAAGACAGAAGAATAAATCCAAGACGAATGATGAAACTTCGGAGTGAGTCTGTGGGTGTGTGTAAGTGTGTCTTTTTTTCTTCTTCTACCAAACTTCTTCGCTCTTTTTGTTTCCTTCCTTCATGAATCTTTCATGGAGAACAAGGTTCATTCTGCAAAGTCAAACCCTTCCCAACAGTGTTGTGCGTCGAACTCTCGGGGACACGAGTGGGGAAAAAAAAATTCAAGATGAAAGTGTATCTAACCAAATGCCAAACGGCTCAGTGGTAAAGGATATTTGAAGCACTTGTTTCGGGTGACTTTTGACTGATGAGCAGTGATTGTCAGCCCCCTGCCTTCATTACAGTTTAACAGCACCACGAGAGTCTGGCTGAGGCACACGGGGCTTCTGGGAGCATGTTTTTGACTGTTGGTAAAAATGAGTTTTCTGAATAGCTTCAAATCACACCATTAGAAATCATCCCTCACACCCTCTTTGTAATCTAAAGAGCACCGGCAGCCACAATAGTGTTTTCTGCACCATTGTATCAAATGATTCACAGGCAGTTCAGTATGGGAAGTAATCAGCAGCAGGGCGATTACGGCAATTTGAGGTTTCCCTTCAATTACTAAATGCACAAATCACCAGGAATCTGAACTTGATTACAATCATTTTCATCGCGATAACATCTGTAAACAGCAACAGTCTATTATAGCATTGGACGGTATAGAGCGAGTGCTGGAAAAAATGGAATGCTTCAAATTATACTTTTTCTCCCGACTTTAGCAGTGTGTGTGTGTGTGTGTGTGTGTGTGTGTGTGTGTGTGTGTGTGTGTGTGTGTGTGTGTGTGTGTGTGTG
>JAUESF010000008.1:9536088-9547230 GCA_032274765.1 Malacoctenus tetranemus | reverse complement strand
GTGTGTGTGTGTGTGTGTGTGTGTGTGTGTGTGTGTGTGTGTGTGTGTGTGTGTGTGTGTGTGTGTGTGTCCTTTCTGCACACTTTGTCAAAGCCTGAGTAGCATCCTGAAGATTCAGCCAACATGAATATTCCCACCAGGATCTTTTGTTCTGGATTGAAAAAGGGCAAATGTTTTAGAGATTGGTTTTATTGTAATGTATGCTTGGTACCATTTCCAATTCTTTCTGCGTCCCAGACATTGTAGCATACTTTAATTTTCAATTCAATTTGCCTTCTCTTTCTATATGGAACCTTTTCCCTCTTTAGAAAAGACAGCCCGTCTTTCCCTTTGCACTTTATCTCTTTAGTTTCCTTCAAATTCAATTCCATTTTCTCTTGTTTTATGCCTGACTGGACGAGTGGTCACATGTACCGTGTGATCAGAGGTTGCAGTGATGAGTAAATCATACAGTATTGACATTTGGCGCATCTGTCTGGCCACAATACCAGAGATGCAAATGGGTCAAGCTGGCTTCAGGCTACTCGTCAGGGACAAAGAGAAGACCGTCTTCAAATTTGATGGTTAAATACAAAAGGACCCATTGTGATCAAATACAGTCGGATCTTTCTACTCTTATTGCGATGAGAAAGAGACAAAAACTATTCTGCTTTCCAGGCCATATAACGAACAATGGTCACATGACCACCACTGATTAAGGGCAAACCAATGGAAGAACACAGCAGCTCAGGAGGTCCCACCTCTGACCGAGCAGGTCGGAACAACAGGACCTATTTTAAGACCTAGACTTTTTGAAGGTTTGTCAACTGCCACTTGGTAATTAGCTGTCAACATTGTTTTCATGTTTTGTTGTGTTTTTGTCAACAAATATATCAAATTCAGAGTTTTCATGAATTGTACAAACTATTTGTCACTGCTTTTCTTGAGCAAACAATAACTCTGTGTGTACGGGAAATGTCAGCGACTTGACTCCTATTCCAGTCTACAGTGATGATTGAGCTCTGATTACTGCATATTAAAATTCTTTTATGTTTCAACTTTACAACTTCATTTTGTTTATCAAAGCATAACATTGCCTTTTTCCTTCAACTGCCCTCATCAAGTTATTTTGGGGTATCGTCACCCTCTCTGCACTACAGGCTCTGCATTAAAGCCCTTTTCCGTTCAGTCATTTAGAGGGTTGCAACCTTGTCTCACCTTTGCATGACTCTCAAACTGCAAAACAGCTCCGTTCACTTTGAGCCTCCATTGAAGCGAGGACGCCTGTCAGAGTGTTGCACCAGAGGCAACAAGTGGCATCATGGGACACACTTGCTGTGCCATTCTTCATGAATGGTTTACTACATCCACCCGCCCGTCATGATCTCATGAGGGAGCGCTCTGAGACTTGTGTGTTCTCTGCCTTCCAACCTCTCACGTCTGCATAATTTTCAAAGTCGCTCCCCCGACTAAATTGTGGCCAAGGAAAAAAAAAAAACAAGTACTGCGTCTCTCAGGCTGTTGGATAAACAATTGGCCAGGATCCTATTAACCTCCATTGTCTTTATTAAGTATTTAATTAAATTTCTGCATTATATAAAGGTTAGAATTTATGTTTAATGACGTGTGTGTGTGTGTGTGTGTGTGTGTGTGTGTGTGTGTGTGTGTGCGCGTGTGCGCGTGCGCGTGTGTGTGTGTGGTCTCACAGCCACAAATCTGGGTTACTGTGTTCCCAATTTGGAAACTCGGGCTGCTCACTGTAGAGTGAATGTCAGCACAGTGCTCTCTCTCTCTCTCTCTGTCTCTGTCTCTGTCTCTGTCTCTCTCTGTCTCTCTCTCTCTCTCTCTCTCTCTCTCTCTCCCTCTCCCTCCATCCTGACATATGATGTTATTGTAATATGTCCTCAATCACCGCTGTGCACCAAAATAAACAAACACTCTGCCCAAATCAAATCAAGCTGGGTTGTCTCTCCTCAAAAGTGACACTAAAGAGGCCTTCATTTAATGTGCTCGGGGGGTAAAAAAAAAAAAAAAGACACCAACACAACAAAAATGGCTGTTTGTGCCTTTTTTGGTCACTTTGACTCCTTCCACTCTTCAGATTGTCTTTGGCACCGTGCTGCATTACAATCCGCAAAAAGCCACTTCAGTTCAGGACGGGTCTGCCAAATGAAGAGCATGAACCTGGGGCTGAGTGCAATGTCAGGATGAGTCGGCAGCAACATAAAGGCCAAAGAATGGAAGTGCATTCTGTATCTTGTAATTATACATTTCTATCTCTTTCCCCTCTTAATCAATAACCCTCATATCCCCTTCGGGTCTGTTTTGGATAGTAGAAATTCCTTCCTTCAGCTGTTTGAGAAATAGCCATTTAGCATCCTTCACGGTGGAAACCCAAAGCCTTACAGTAAAATACATTAAAGTGTGACATTACCATAATAACTTTGAGTCTAAATAATGTGCAGAAACAAACAGAACCTGAACTGTGAAAGTTGGCCGGCCTAATTGATGGCTCACGCCGGACACTGCTTACTCAATCAATCCTTCCGCCTGCTTCCTCGGCTCACTTTTTGAATTATCACCCTCGACACGCCGTGTAATGGTGATTTTCTGGGTGAAAATGCGTGACCTGATGAAGTAACATGTTCTCTACCGCTTCAGCATCGGGTACAGTGACTGATAACTCCCAGCAAATGCAATCTTTGTGCAGATCAGTGGCTCAAAGTCAGTTGTTTTTCTTGTTGGGGAAAAGAAAATCATAAAGTCTGTAACTCGGCTTCAACTGCAGAGAGAAAATTCCTCTCTTCTACCCCCCACTCTCTTTAGACTGCTCAGCCTGAAAGGAGTGACAAACAAAATGAGTGGAAAGGCACGGAAATCATCTGCAGCGTTGCTACACCTGCTGCTACGGAGCCACGTGCAGCTGCTGCTTTAACAAACACCAATTGTGACAGGCTCCTATTATGTCCTCCTCTGACGTTGGAATAATTTCAGCGACGCTGCGTGATTTTAGATTCTTCCACTGTTCATCACATAACTGTGTTTTGTTTGTCTCCAAGCTGCTGCCTGCTCCCTGCAGCCCCCCCACCCACCCACCCACCTGTACTCTAGCTTTCTCGTGTCAGGGGCACCCAGATCTTCCTGCCTCACTTTCTTCAGTCCGTCTGGGTGACATAGTCTCGCGTGTCGCTTGGTAAAGTGAGGACCCAAATGTCATTGGAGCGCCGCTTAATCGCTTTTTCTCTAATGTGGAGTGATGCAGAGAAATGACTTTTATAGCCTAATCGTTATAATGTCCCTCTATAATGTACAAAACATTACCCAACTTCTGCGGCACAAGACAAAGCGCTCCTCTCTTCAATCGATTTCAAAAATGACGACTCTGCAAGAACAGACGAAGAGACACTTTTTTCTTTTTTTAAACTTCTGTGCCATTTGTGAAAACCAGCCCAGGCCCCGGGTGCACCGACATCCGTCCCATAAAATACTTGATAAAAGGCTCTAAGTGGGACTGGGCCGGACTGATTGCATATGCAACACCAGTAATGGTGAATTTACTTGGCCCACAGGGGAGTGATGCTCCCCGTCTGTGTAATGCTTTGATCACCACAAGACACCGGCAGCACTGGGCATGTTCCCTACCTTTAACTCGCCCGATGCCACAGGAATACATTTGCATAATTTCCCCTTAAAGGAGCTGTTGTCTGCAACCGCGTGGCTGTCGTTTAACAAACGTCTCGAAACAAATTTGCTTTCTCTGGTCGCGTGGAAATACTGACTGTTGCATGAAAGGATCTCCAGCTGACGTTTTTTTTTGGCTTTTATTGTTGTTGAAGCTCACAGTCATCTGAGCATTGTTAGGATATAACGCGGTGCACAGAAGCTTAGTGAATAATGGAGACCTTGTGCCATTTGGCAGACCTTTTGTTACTATTCATAAAAACTTCCTGCAACCGAGCACTGCCTGGCTGTGATTTACATGCAAAAGGCTGCCACACAGATGCCCTCATACCCACTGACTTGACACTCATGAAAGGAACACAGACATTGGCAGGAGATGTGGTTGTTAATAATTTACATACTGTATGTGTGACTACATCCATCCCAATGGTATTTCACACTCATGAATATGGAAATTCCCCGAGCATAAATTCCTCTGAATGTGCCGCCTTAAGCAATGTCAAGTTTGATAGGCTTTGTTTTGAGTGTCGAGGTGTTGGGTTGGCACACAGTGACCGGGCAATAACTTAATATTCCCCGGGCTTTGTTTGTTTCAGGTCTGGTCTTGTTAAAATGTTGGAGACATTTGCAAATTTGGCAAATTTTTTCGAGCCGAGCCGAGCCCGCTCTGTGAGAGCTGGTGCAGAGCAGTTGAAAGTTTCCTGGCCTGAACCACTAATGAGTCCCTTTGCAAGAGGAGATGTGTCCAAATGTCAGCAGCGTCGGTGATGAGCTGCAGCCTCCGACACTTTGGAGGGAATTTACATGATAGCATTTCATACATGTGCCTGAGAGTGATGATTCTGTGATAATATGATGGATTTCACAGCATTACATCATGTGCTGACCGGCTGTGTTGTGGCGCACATTGTCTGGTACGATCATTCTCACAGCACTCTGTGACCTCGGTCACTCGGACAGAATAATGTGATGCTCAGGTGCCACAATGCTGTTGAGAAGTCAATACTTCCACTGTTTTAAGTGAGAGGTGTCGGTAGCAAATAGGCCATAACCACGGTCTAATCAAATGCTTCACCCGGGTGATGATACCACCCCCGCTGAGAGACCACCGTGCCCAGGCCGAGGGAGGCCACAGAAATATTCACTGCCACACAGCTCAGTGCATTTGCACTTGAGGACATTGCTGAATCATGCAATTACGGCTCGGATGAGGAAAGTCGATAAGTTCCCCAGTGGAGACGTGCGGAGATGGCGAAGGTCACACCTGTAATCATGAGGGAGCAGCACAGTCCATTGACACAATGATGAGACTCCACAGACAGTCAGGCGGGACTGAGATGGGGCCTGATTGCTCCTTATTGGAAGATGGAGTCGGGGCGGTGTGAACGACGCCGTCACACAGATGGAGACATGCACCAGTGGTCTCATGTTTGCTCAGGTCAGGGCTTGACATCCTGCCAGCAGGCCTCGTCTGGCTGGATCAGATGCATGAAAGCCTTTAAATAGGCAGGAGTTAAAGGCAGCGAACCAACGGTGGAGTTTATGTGGAGTCAAGGAAAATCAGACAAAAAGAAAAAAATTAATAGCTTTGAGGCAGCTTTTTGTATTCAAAATAAAACCATGCAGAGCCTTGAGGAAAGGAGGGAAAAAAATGCCACAAGACAGAAAAACGGCACAATACCAAAATAGGAGCAATCAGACAGCGTTTCCATTTCTCTGCCGGTCAGCCTGTTAGCGTGGCAGTTACTTATCTCTCCATGACCCACCATCCACAGGCAAATATTTTATGGATGAATGTCATCGAGGCCTCGACCATTTAAAGTTGCTACAACTTAGAATCGAGTTTAATCATCATTCACAAGACAAATTAGGACACCTGCACATTTAAACTCTCAAAGAAGCTTCTGGATAATGTTGTGTGAGCAGAGCAGAAGTCTCAGATTAGATGGTCGCTCAATATTTCATGGAGATAAAATCTACGACTGGCTGCACGGCAGCATAGTGGTTTTTGAGAGGACTTCATGGTGAACTTTGAAACGAATTCACAGACACTTATTTACCAGACACTTGCAAGTGTGAATGTAGAGCTCCAAAGTTGAAATAGTTTTTTTTTGAGAAACTTTACAAATATGCAACTATTTCAGAAGCCAAAAACAGTGTGGAAAAGTCTGTAAAACCTCCAGTCGTATTCGATGAAAAATTCAAGATTGTCTGCAAAAAATGTAGATTTAAAAAAAAAAAAAAATTTTGGCAAGAAAATAAGATCTTTACAATTTTGGGCACATTTTCTAAGTGTATCATTCTGTATAACATACTGAGTGAATCTAAGCTGTTGACAAATCAGCCTGTTTAACATGAACTGATCCTTTTACTTGCATCAAAACGTCGATTTGAAATCTCAACATTGTCACACACAAGCAGCTCTTCACCAGCAGGCTGATGATGGTGGTTGTTGCTGCTGTGACCTGGAAGCAGCTTGCTGGGAGTCCGATGGGACGTCACATCAGTGAGTCGTGTGCGTGTGTGTGTGTGTGTGTGTGTGTGGGCACCTGCTCCGCTGCAGCCTCTCATGTACATGATTCATTAGATGGCACCAGGATTTCGCCGGGTTCGTCTGTCGACTTCGCTACAATTATTCTTAACAAGTGCTCACTCTGGGGTCATTATGCCAAACCGCCCCCCCTCCCACTAACTCTCATTTACAGAGAGGAGGAGGAGGAGGAGGAGGAACATCCTCTTCCCATCCTTTTTCTTCTCCTCCACGCTTGCATCTCATGAACCCTGATGAGATGAGAAATCTCAGGGCTGCACGACTTCAGCTAAGAATAATCCAAGCGACAGCCCTACCTCAACAGTTTTATGTTTACTGCAGTGAATTTGCAAACCGTGCACTGTTGTTAGCTCGCCTTTTTTCCGTTGGAGCCTGAAGCAGATGCACTGCTGAGAAATGATGGGTGGTTAACTGCCAAAACATCCACTGTTTGTTTTCCTAAGTTGGACTGTGGTGGCAGACAGTCGTAGTAAAATCGCACTACAGCAAATGGGACTCATCATGGCAATGAAAAGACATTTGGCGGCATTATCCTAATTGGATTGCCAGATGCGTTTGTATACTGTATTTTAAAAATTTGCAAATGATCTGGAGGTTGGGTTTTTTTTGGGAGCCTTCGCTATTAAGTCAGTGAAAACACTATTGTTTACTTTTCCTCTTGGGTTGCAGATAGTGCAGAGCTTCATTAATTCAGAGCGTCAGCATGTTTGTCTTCGGGAGGAGAGAGGCACTCATCAGAATACCGGTCATACAATGGGATTTGGAAACGGTGGACTGGTTCCACTTATTAGCTTGTTAGAGTCTGTTTTTGCGTGCGTCACCTCACAAATTTGAGCATCAAAGTCCCAAAGCAACTGCCACGCAGATGACAAAAAAAAATTGCGGGCACAGTGTGTTTTGTCATATCGGCAAGCTTGCTGTGTTGGTACTGGCAGGGAAGTGCAATAACGGATTGCCAGAAGCATGTTCTCTCTCGTAATGATCCCTCTCAAAATCATTGCCGCAGTTATTTCAGAGACGGCCTGACTTGTTTATGCCAACGCAAATCAAAGTGATTCCTAAGTAAACCGCAACAGGTGTTAGATGTTCCCAAGATTATAATTGTGTTTTTTTCCCTCCTCTTTTTTCTAATTGGACCTTATTTATTACAGAGCTCTCGCAACACGTTTGTCAACCCGTCAGAAACGACTGCGGCGGTGAGCGAGCTCACCTGACAAACGGCAGGGAAAATTGCTTGTATTTACATCAAGTATGTCTCGCTCCTTTTGTCCTGTTTCCCTTTATCAAAAGGCGGTCCTGGTGGTGTTTGTTCAGCACCTATGCAAAGCCTGCAGCTTCCGCACTAAACTGTGCCGAGCAGAGGCTGTGCTCGGTTTAACTGCCTGAGACTAACAAGCATATTTGAGGTGCTGTTGTTTCACTTGGAAGGCGGTCCTCTTTTGATCTGAGCAATAATCTGTCTCTCAGAGTCTGGGAGCTATTTACAGAGGAGATTTATTTCACTGATTTGCTGTGTACAATGAGGCATCTGCCTCCGCCAGCTCAGGTACAGAGAGGCTGTTTCAGACAGCGGTTCGATGAATATGTACTAGTTTCTCTCCAACACAAAGTGGGGGGAAAAATCAAATAGTCCACTGAGTGTCCTCCATGTTGGTGGATGTGTGTAATGCTCTTTTCAGCGAGTTAAAGTGAGGGAAAAAATGTCCATTTATGAGCGTATCCATCCCACTTTGTTGTCAGTGCTGCAGTAAAAAAAACACCACTGGAGGAAACTTCAGCCCGCTTTTCTCTCAACGGTGGACACAACAGTGTTTTCATGTGCTCCGGTGTGAAAACAAATAACATAAAAGAGCTTTGAGTGGAATTTTCCATCGGATTTGTCTTTGCTTTTTATCTCCCATCTCCAAAGTGAATTACAACAGCCCTGAGCTGTGTCTGGCAGGCCTTGAGAGATTCCCGGGCAGAAACAGTAGAGGTCAAGGTGTGAGAGCAATGCCATAAGCATGACTTGAAATTCTGCCAGTGCCTCTTGTCCCACAGGCTTGCTCTCACCCCCCCACCTCCCCTTTTTATTACTGACTCTCTCGCTCTCGTTCTCTCTTTCACGTTTCCCTCCTGCGCAGCGTCCTTTTCTGTCTGTCTCTAACACTCTCCCATTTCTTATTAACACCTCCTTCAACTTTCTCCCCCCTTCTCTTCTCTCCCTCCTTGTCTCTCCCTATAGCTGTAGGAATCAGGCCAGTCTTGTCTGTCTCTTCTACGGCAAGTTCTCTTTTTGGATGTTTCCTTGCTACTCTGAATATAGAAGACATTCAGTATATAAGACAAACATTTCCCTGTAATTTCCCTGTTTGGAAATCAGGATGTTAAAGAGTGACTGCAGTTTATCTCTGGCAGTTTTTTCCTGTCGTCTAGCTCATACATTCCCATAAGCTCACAGTGACGGCTGCCATGCAACTCAGTCACACACCGATGGGCCCGTGTAGGAGTTCAGTGTGCTGCTGAGGAATCATGGAACAGCCGATCAGGAGAGACACTGTCCAGGCACCGTCAATAAAACTCCATTAGGACCTGTGTTCCACATGCTGGGAGACGCTGATTGCAGTGTTTGTGTGTGTGATGCACATCTGTTCATATGAACACTGGCACCCACACCGAGGCACACTCAGGGAGGAGAGGACACCTCACTGAGTGATTGACAAAGCATCCACACACAAAGATGTGCTAAGAGGGACCAAACTTGAGCTGCACAGAGGTGCACTGAGATTTGGCCCCTGAGCAGCGCAGTGCAGTTACGGGGGGGGGGGGGGCCTCTGATCAAGCATTAAAATATGTTCTTATCTTAACTGTAATTAAGTGGCTGATGTTGGAGTCATTGTCTTTGTTTCACAGACTTGAATTCTTTTTAAAAACATACGTTTTGCAGCCAGTTTGGAAAATGTTTTGTTCAAGTTCCAGGCTTTGTGGTTCCAACCTTGTAAATTACAATGTAGTGTTCATGTCTATGATGGGAAAGAGGTTCGGACTGACTTGATTACTGGCAAGCTGCACAGTTTGAAATGCCAGTTTGAAGCAGGACCTATTTGATGAAGCACTGGGAATTTGATGATTAATTTAACATTGTCCAGATCAGTGTTTCTAGAGAGAATGAACACCAGAAAATAACAATGTCCGTCATCAGCTACAGAAGTGAGACTCCTGCCCTCAGGCTACGACAGTGAGCTGTGGTGACAGCTGATTGAATTTTGGCAAAACCCCATAAAATGTTCATAAATTCAGTGTTTCTCTCTTATAGACAGAGGGGACCAGCAGCTTGGTGACCTTCCTCTATACCTTTTTATTGTATAGTTGCACACAGTGGGGTGATTATACATCGCAGACGGACAGCTCAGGCCCCGAGGAAGTACGAAGTGCAGCTTTTAATCTTTGTTCCCAAAAAGTCTTTACCAGCCAACAGTCGGGACAAACGTCACTCTAAATCTCATCCCACCTTACCGGTCAGGCACCCCGGACGGTTAAACATCTCGCTTGCAGAAGCATTACCTTTTTGTTTTTCTGTAATTGCTTCGCAACTTCCAATTTGTTATGGAGGAAGGCGATTTACTTTGTGGACTGCTGCTGCACTGGTGCAGGACTGTATAAAATCAGAATATACTGCGGCATCAACGCTGTTAAAAACAGCCGAGGTGACAGAGGAGAGTGTCAGCAGTGCTCGCTGGAACAGAGGAGCGCCCCACCCTGAAGGTTTGCACCCCCCCTACTCCCGAATGGCCACACTGGTTCCAGTGTAATAACACAAGCTAAATTCATATGCGGATTGTGTACTCGGAGACTAAATAAATATAATTTTGAAATGGTTCCCAGAGTAGACACACTGTTAACCTGCGAGTGGACGCATCCTCACACAATTATACAAAACTTGGCACAAAAAGTAAAGAACATTTTGCCGTTTCTGAGGTTTTTCAGATTATACTGGAAAGTCTTATTTTTGTTGCTTCATGTTTGACATGTGCAAATGTAATTTTGACAACCTCAGACCAGGCGAAGCCTTCCCTCCTTAATCTCTGTGATCTCTGGCAGCCACACTTCAGATCTCCAACCACTGCTGGAATACGTCCTATTTTCAGGCCAGCTTGTTTATCAAGCGCAGGAATATCTGTCAGCAAGAATAATGTTGCTGAAGAAACGGATACATTTCACTCTTTCCATTTAGTTTTGGTGAAGAATCACATCAATCACCGCGCGTACAGCTGAAGATGATTTAAAACTACAGTACAGGAAATTGCCTACGCTTGTTGTGAATCACATTAATATTTTTCTCCATTTACGCTCAGCTATTTAACACAAACTTGACAGAATTACTCTGGGAAAGCAAAGCCATTTAATTGTCTCCTGCATCCTTGTTCACACCACGTTCTGCTCTAAGCTATTACATCCAATTTCCACCCTGATGATTATTATGTAGAAGAGACTAATAGAATAATGGTGAAAGAATAGAAGGGTGCAGAGGTAATTAGGAAGCAGTGGGTCATCTTGTTTGCCCAAAGGAGGATGCAGAGGGAATTACCTGGTCCACAGACGGAGGAGGAAGCCAGAGAGCCAGAGGAGGATATAACTGTGGGAGAAATGAACGAAGGGGAAGTTACGGAGGAACAGAAAAGAGAGAGACTCCAGAACGAGTGCAGAATGGAAACTGAAAAAGAGAGAGAAGACGGTGACATGAGAGAGGAAGGAGAAAAATGAGACTTGTTTCATTTTGAAATGATGGAATGTGTTCCTCGCCCCATAGGTCTGTTCAATAAGCTGCCTTCTGTTGTCGAGCTGTGGAGGAAAAAAGGGAGGAAGAGAAAGAAACCGAGGTGTGTGTGTGTGTGTGTGTGTGTGTGTGTGTGTGTGTGTGTGTGTGTGTGTGTGTGTGTGTGTGTGTGTGT
>JAUESF010000008.1:9519420-9533418 GCA_032274765.1 Malacoctenus tetranemus | reverse complement strand
CACACACACACACACACACACACACACACACACACACACACACACACACACACACACACACACACACACGCACGCAGAGGTTGTTTCTCTACCTAATGGATGCATACTGAATGGAGAGCATTTCGAGGACACAAATGCATCAAAGGACTCTTGTAATGTGTTGGGTCATTCAAAGTTGCTTCAAGGACAGAATCGTTCATTGGGTAAATGGTGCACCTGGTCCATCCCAACACCTTTGAAACAGCTACAGTCCTACATGCATGCATACAAGTCTGTCTCCCCACCAGTCTTACACACAAAATACATTAATGTTTGCAATGTTTCATCAAGGCAGCACGTCACTGTAATGCCAATAATTGCAGCAGGATCATGGGAGCAGATTGCACACACTGACTCTAACACTCAACAGGATCCTTTGAGCCGTGTCAGAGTCCCTCCCACAGGGTTAATTAGCAGGACAGACTTCACAATATTGTCATTTTTCCATTTGCTTAAGTTTTCAGCGATTTCCAAACAAGACAAAAAGGTGAATAAAATGATCTGTTTAACATTCCACCTACAAACATGGATGCATTTCAAAACAAACAAACAAAACAAAAGGGTTTCACCCTAAATAATTCTTGTTCTCAACACCTGGCTTGATCAGCTGACCATGACATCACCAGGAAGGCACAATGTCACTGGTGCTTAAACTGTGGTTCAGTTTGGACCAGGAATCCAGGAGGCACACAGTGGTGAGGAGACGTTGTGTTAGCTTTGTGTGTGCGTGAGGACAGAGCGCGCTCTCTCTGTTCATGATGATTTCACCTGTCGCAACCAGCCTCTGTTGTTCCTGTTCTGTTTGAGCGCTGTGTGGCTGCTCCTCCCTGCTGCTGCTGTTCATAAAGCTCCTTTCTTTCAGGGACCAAAAACACACAAGCCATCGAGCATCTTCCCCAGACCTTGTGGTGGACACAAGCTGACAGCAAAAGAAACTCTCAGAACCATGAAACCTGGTTTATTAGATGATTCTCGTATCACCAGCCACTTATTTATGCACTTTCTTAGAAGAACTTTTTTCACATCAAGCTTTATTTCTTGTGTAATTTTGCTCCTTGTGCCGTATATTAATGAAGCAAATAAATATCTTTTTTTGTCTTTTTGTACCCTTTTCACAAAGTGCCACGCGCACACAAAGCAGCCAGTGTCGCGAACGCTTTTGTGCTTACAAATCTTAAGAAAAAAGGAGTGACGCACACCAGTAAACTGTTCTGCTATGTTTTCCTCAATTGCTCTGAACAAGTCTTGCCTCCACACGACCCGAGTTTAAAAGAATCCTTCTTACCAAGGATGCGTCATTGAGGTGTCCCACCCACACAACTGTATTGTGCACCTTTTGTTGCCTTCAGGATGAATGTTTGACTCGCGCTCTGAAATATCATATCTTCAAGAGATCTGAAAACAGAAGTGTTTGATGGAGATTTATTGCTGGGCGCTGAGCCACACACGTGCAGGTTGGCTAAATTAGCGGTACTAATTGGTGCAAGGTGTGAACGTAATCCCGAACAGTTATCGTTTGCTTGGTGTTGGTCCTGTGATGGATGACCTGTGTTTCTCTATCAGCTGGTCTAGGCTGCAGGAACACGTGTTGACGCGCTGAAAGGCGCAGGTGTAAACAATTAAATGAACAATGGCTGCATTCCACTCATCTGCTCCATTTTCATGGTGCTTTCAAATTGTGCATGCTGGCTCATTGTTGTGCTGTTCAGGCTTATAGGACCACTTCAACACACCAAAGCCATTGTCAGTGTTATAATTAACCCTGTTGTTGTATTTGCTTCTAATCAGAACAAATTGAAAACACCAAGGATTCAGAAAGGTGGTTTTTCTGTCATGTACCTGGTTCAGAATAACACTGATGGCTCCTCGCTGATCTTTTTGTCCATGAGATTACTGGCCGATACTTTTCCTGCATTTCAAGGTCATTCAGTAAAATCAGCAGACTGTTGTCTTTCTATGCTAAAGATGAGCTGACCAGCAACTGATGCTGTGGTGGGAAAAAAAAGGCTGTGCTCTCTGATTAAAATCAAAATATTCTGAAGCAACTAAACATACTTAAATGTCTTCCCTGTTTTTGGAAAACGATCATATCAATTACAGCATTGATTATAATGTCATTAAACTTTCAAAGCTCAAAACATTGGATGTAAACTCTTGGGTCTTGTCTAAGTATGTGATACTTTTATACAGAGTTGAATAGTTTGTAATTTTTCTGGATGTCTCTAGAAAGCCGGTGACCAGTCTGCTAGTCTGATTACCTCAGTAGGGTTAGACAATGGTTGAGGGGCTGCATGGTGGTGACGTGGTTAAATCCAAGTGTGCTTATTGTTTTTGTGCATGAGTGTGTTTGTTACAGTCAAAAATGTGCATCATAAGTTAATGATAGTTGGGACTGTGAGTGTGTGTGACATAAACGAGCTTATCAGGGTGTGTCCTGCTTATTTCTGCGGTTAGCTTGACTGAAGTTGACCTGGAGCAGTGTGATGGGTGCATTCTGTTTGGGAATTAGCAGTTAGTTGGAAGTCTCTGACATATAACGTGGCCGTTTTCTTTCCCATCGTTGAGAGAAATGGATTCATTCAGAGGTAATGGATAGCGACTGAGGAGTCATCATGTCGGCAAAGGATGACCTCACTTTATGTTTGACTGCAGACGCTGAATATTACAGGGACACACAGCTGAAGCACTGCACTCAGAAAGATATGTAACCATTCTACCGATGGCTGGTGATATTTCAGTTTATTTGCAGGTGAAGGTGAGGCGACCATACCGCAAAGAAGTCCATTCGACGCTACACATTTGCGTCTGATGCTGCCGATGGAACAGATTCTGTGAAAGAATCTAAAGTTGGGGTGATAACTGTTTCAGTTGGGAGGCCTGAGTAAACCTCAAGACTGGCAACACATGTCCACCAAACGGAGAGACAGCAGCTCTGCTTGAAACAAAAGCATTAAACAGCGCGTACGCTCAAATTTCAGGAAACGTGATTCTAAAAATTGGAAGCTAATGGGTACATTTATCACTGCTGTCAAACGCAGTGACGTTACTGTATAACGAGTCACAATGACTGCTGGGAGAAAGGCCATTTAATGGGAAGATATTTCATCAGTGGGAATCAGAGAGCTGAGTCAAACCGATGTGAAATAATTAGTCATGTGAAGTCACTGTTAAACTGTGTGAATGTGTGTTATCATGTGAAATGTACAAGCTCGACTTTAAATTCATGTTAAAGTGGCGAGGACGACATTTTCTGTCGCTTTATCTTCCGTTTTACTTCTTTGATGGTGGTTTTAATGAATTTGCCCAGTGTGAGTGATAAAATCAGCCCCGTCCTGCTCCTCAGTGAGACACACACGCACCCTGGTTAACCCTGCTGCATTAAGGTTCCAGCCCAGCACTCCTGCATTATGTATTATAACATTTAAGTAATTAGAGATGTACCTGCTATAAATGGCAGCCCCAGCTGCCGGATCCATCATCGCTCCAACCCCTGACTGAGGTCACAGCTCGGCTCCGCGGGCCATCCCTTTTTCTAACTGCGCCATTTGCTCCTTTGGCCCGGCACCTACTCCTCTCTCTAAATCCTGCTCCCCAATCTTGTCTCACTTCATCTCCGCATGCATCAACAAATCTTTGCAGACAGGAGGTGTGCTGGCTGCCTTTAAAATAGCAGCCCTGACACCAGTCCTGGGGATAACCTGACTGCAATCAAGGCTCCCGCACAAAACTGCACAGTCCCATCTCCAAACGGCCTGTTTACCACCAGACTATTGCAGCGTGCTGTTCGAGTAACAGTCACTCAGAACTGGACTTGAGGGGGAAATTTCAGTGGGTATTGGTTCACAGCATCATTGGAGAAAGCCTTTTTTTCCCACATCTGACTAATGACGGCTCCCCTTCAAGCCTTTCTCCCCCCCCCTATTTTATTATCAAGCATGCTTTTTTTTCTTTTCCACCAGTGTCTCCCTAAAATGGATTTTCTTCTGCCTCTGTAGCTCATACCCCAATTTGGTTCTCTAGCAAAATGAATATGTGAATATTTTGAATGGGTAAGTGCTGAAAATAAATCAGTTTTGTGGGTAGTTATCAGTGAGGACCACAGGTGTCGAGCTAATTTTAGTTCAGGGGCCACACGTAGCTTATGCATTTGGTAGTTGGAAGAATAACAACTGGTTCACTTTTTCAAACCCTAATAAAGCGAGCGCATTGGGCAAATGTTCAGAAAATTTGAATTTGAAAATTCAAATAAAACATCAGAAAAACAACCTGAAATTTCTTGACTAATACTGAAAACCACACTCGGCAGCTCATTTCAGGGTCTCAGTGTTGGTTTGCATCTACTAATCACGCAAAGTAATAGAAATTGACGCAACAATTTGGGGCATTCTACAATATCATTGTATTGGCTGGTTTGGATCATGTGGCATCTGGCTGCATGTTCCACAGGCATGGTGTCGAGTTTCAGACAGTGCAGTTACAAAAGCATCGTAGGACCAGAGTTTTTCTGACATAATAGCAGTCAATCAGGCCCACAGAGTCATTTAACTATCAAGATGTATCATCACATACGATGCTTTATGTGTGTGTACAGAAAACGGTCTTTGCATACAAGCTCCGATGTTTTGTCGCCGATGCACTCTGCATTCTCCTGAGCGAAGTCGGAGGGCTTGTGCAACTAAAGCACCTTCACATCTGACAGGATTTACTGCTTGAATTAGTTGGAGCGAAACAGAGAATAAAACTAAAAAATGAAATACACATTTTCATGTGATCCGCAGAGACAATCATATAGACTGCAGAGGGACACATAAAAGAGGACCTCTGCGCCGCTATGCACAGTGATTTAGTGTTTATTTAGCGCTCGCCTTCCACAAACAGGAAAGCGGGTCAGAGCACAATGCATTGCAGGGTTCCCTTTTTTCCTTTTCAGAAGGACGCGGTTGGCTGAAAAGCTCGTCAATCACGGCAGGCTTCAAATTTGCAACGAGGGGCCAAATAGCTTGAGAAGTATGGACTTTGTCACAATATTATAAACGCGCCTCATGATAGTCAACAGATGTGCGTTTTCTGTGGTGTTCTAGTCATTTCTCGATGGCTTCTTTCAGTGCTTTAATTCTCTGGTTATGATTTATTTGTTGGTTTTTTGCGACACTGCTGCATGGTCTCATTGTAGAAAGGATGGAGGCGGTTTACTTTCTTTGTCAAACAGTATTTATTCATAGCGATGGCACAACGAAGAAGGAACTCTCGGAGAGGGGACGACGATGACTGGGGTGTTGCAGATATTCATGCGGACGCAAGTGCTCAACAGTGAGGAACAGAACTAAATACAGACGTGATGCAAAACAGCAGCTGTCAGGAAACACAATGAGTATGCAAAGACAAAAGGAAAGACGAGGCACCAAGCAGATTATACGCGTTTTCTTTTCCCATGAAAATTGTGGAAACCTTGAAGAAAATGCAGAGCATGCCATAGATGGAGAAACATGGCACCCCAGGGCGGTCATAAATAGAAGATATGCTCAATTAAGACAATAATCGAAGGATGTGGCTGGGAAACGGCTTCAGATATGGATGAAGTTTCCCAGTGGGGCGAAGGGGGGAGAAGCTGCTCCCCACACTTTCTCCTCCTCGGTTCATTCCAGCCACCGAGCACCACAGGCAGCAGTCACATCGCTGAGACTGTCAAATTCAGCCAAATTCATCAGGGAAACCTATTCAGTGTTTGTGTTGCTTTTCACTGACCCAATCAGGCATAAATAATTGGTCCACAATCTCACTTCCTCTCGGATTTACAAGGCTAAATGCCCCCATGGTTTCTCCTTAGATATATTCAGCTGAGTTTCCTTAAGCAACCGTCTCATTTCTCTGTTTAACGACAGAAAGAATCTGACTCTGCGTGCCTTAAGTGGGACATTGAGTCACTTTTGTGCAATATCGGCTCTCCGATGGTTTTCTTTGAGCAAATGCAGCTGCTCACATGTTGTCAGCATGCAAAGAAAACTTCCCCCACTGTCCTGTGCCATTTTGCCCCAAAGCTTTTCTTTCCGAAGGCTCTTCGACTCGCTCGAGATGAAAAACAAAACAAATATATCAGGCGGCGCCACACGAAGTATTTATTCATCAGACACACCATGCCTAATTGGTCTTTTAAAGGGCAATCACAGCAGGAGCGTGGAGCTCAGGTCTTGATTGCTGCAATTTGGTACTGAAGTAAAGGGAAAATGGAACTGCTCACTTTTATGAACAGACAGTTAAATTGCATTAAAATGGGATTCAATAATCCTCTATAATCAATGAGCACTCTCATTTCTATACCACCGAAACACTATAGGATACGTGTCTGAGCCATCCCCTGTGAAAGTGAGTCAGTGCAGTGAAAGTAGTCGGGGTAAAGCAACAGTGTTTTAAACAGAAGGCACGCAAAAAACCATGAAAATTTCCTATAAGAAGAGGAAAGGAGTGATAAAGTGTGTCTCGAGAGTGGCTCCGCATCACCTCCCTCAATCCTCTCCTCTGTTTTAATCTAATTGCTTTCTCAAAAATATGGCGTCTCTCGCTCTGTCCGCTGCTTATTCTATTTGTCCACCAAGCCATTTAAAGGGAGAGCAGCGTTATTTATGGCCCCACAGATATTGTAATCACCTAAAGGGGCTCAACCTTTGTACTCCTCCAGTGATGTTTCTTGTGGGCGCTGAGGCGTTGAGGCTTATTTCCGCTGTAATTTACCTTCGCTGAAAGTATAATCTGGACGCTGAGCAGGAGGGATGGGTTTGTTAGGTTTGAAAAATCCCAGATAATGCCGCCGAATTGCAATTTCATATGCAGACATGGTCTGCGAACAGGTGTGTATGTTCAAAGAGAGCGGCGCAAATAGGCTCCGCTGTTCACATTTTCATGCTCGTACAGCAAAACAAGCATGTCGCCACCTCGGATGTAATTGCTGTGTATGATTAAGGTTGCTGGGCATTCGTGTAAACGACAATGAAAACATGTATTCGAAGCAGTTTTGGGTTCGTAACCCAACTTTCTCAGTCGTTCAGTGAAGTGTGAACAACAAGCAGCTCGGAAGACGCAACGTTTCAATGATACGCACAATGTTACGTGGGAGAAAAAAAAAACATGTAGGCTACACACCGAGGCGTCAGATCTTTTTCTGTCTCTTTCATCACATGTTCAGCTACCACCTGTTGGCTTTCAGCAACGGATGATTTGTATGTTTGCTAAATGTCCCAGTTTATGCTCTAAATTTATCAATATTTACACAGAGAAAATCCTCTGAAAAAACAGCACTCATTTGTGTCATTCGCAGCACGTATACATGCATTGAAATCAATCCCCCGCCTCTGATCAAATCATCATACATCTGCTGTGTGACATCTGAAAATCCCACGCCAGTGAGCATTCGTTAAGTTCACTTCTTCAGAGGACAAATGTAATTAGACGTCATTAGAAACTGCTTGACACAGCAACTTGTCTCCATTATGAGTTGGTGCTGTATGTACTGGTAAATTCTCCCACGTATCCATTTCCATCAGAGCGTAATGAAATCTTTGGGCAACACCTGATGCGGCAGAATTTAAACGGTTTGACCCGCAGCTACCAGCCTCTTTCACCTTCTCCTCTGTGTTCTCTCATCTGTCAGAGATGCAGGGAGTGAATTACATTTGTGATCACATTAATATCTTTGTGTAGATCTGTGCTGTGAGTCATCTATCCCACTCGCACTTCTCATTTTCAGTTCCTCTCAGCTCAGAGCTTCTGGACAAAACGGGCTACATTTTCTATAAAATTTGAAACCCCCTCTCGTCCTTCCTTCCTTACACCACAGTCAGATTTTTTTATTATCTTTTCCCACCTTTTCAAATGTGAACGTATAAAAAATAATTTGATCGGCCTCATACATAGTTCGAAGGAGCATGGCTGCAGTCGTTCTGTGCAGACGGTAAAAAGACCAAGGCACAGTGTGTTCCTGCACAGAATGTGACAGCATTCAGGCTTTGTTCTGACAGAAGGTCAGAAAAATCTCACTTGATTGCTACTTTCTGCCCCCTTTAAAAAACATAATAAAAAATTCAGATTTCAAAATTTTTGCAATGCACAGATACATAGATCGTAAGATCGAGTCCAACAGCCATAAACAGGTTAACCGAGTCATTTCTTCACCCAATAAGCTGCTCCAAGGTCCCACAGTGTATTGTTCTGAAGGCAGAGAGCACTTTTTATGATTTAATTTCACTGAGCTATTGATTACTTTAATCCCAGATTGAGAAGACACGGACGCTCTGTCACGGTGAAGCTTGGAGAGACAAACGCAGCGGAGGGCTGGAGCGAGCTGGAGAGCCGGCGGCCTGGTAGACTGCATGCAAAAGCTGCAAAGCCAACAAGAAGCCCTTGAACCATCACTTGAAGCAGGAAGCGCGAGGAGCCTGAGCCTCACGTAAGTCATTGACCTACAGGGAATGGAGCGAGCCGCTCTGACAGATATTTGCACTTCACCTGCGGAGCAACACACACTTGCTAAGCTGCTTAGCAGGATACTTGATTTGACTCGGCTTTTTTTCCACTGTACTCTGCAAAAAGTAATGCGAACCCTCCAGAAACTAGAACCAGGCACCTGAACCCAGTTATGCACACAAATCTCCAACACACAAAAGCAACACATGCTCAATTCTCAATGATTTAAAAATGTTGTTCTCGTTCAGCTTTGATGTCACAAGGGGGGATGGAGCTGATTCCAGCCTGCATTGGGAGATGTCAAGACACCCTGGAAAGGATGCAAGATCATCACCAGGTAAATGTCAAGAGATACACTGTCACACATACACGCAACCGTGGACAATTTTCAGTCACCAGTTGTCCACATGTGCATTTTTCTTTCTTGGTGGGAAAAAAACAGAGTATCAAGGGAGAACTTTGGTGTGCACATTGAGAATATGCAAACGTGGCACAGAAAGGCCCCATCTGGATGGGAACCAAAGGACTTTCGCGCTGTGAGGCAAACGCATTAACCGCGATGCCACCATATGGCCAATGCAGAGCTCGCACTCTTTGAAAACATCACACTCAAGAAATTTGACGGCACGAGTAAGAAGGAGTAACTACATAAAGCATCCCTCTCACAGTTAATGCATAAATTCACACCTTTTAATGGCTCAGAAGTTGTTTTGGCTCAGCAGTGCTTTACTCAGCGTAGCTACGTGTGGAATTTCGCAGCGTGATTAGTCCTGGCTGTCACGAATACAAGATTTTCCGGAAACCTCTCACTCAATAACTCCAGCATATTCTAATACCAGAGGCACTCTCCTAAGTCTGTAGTCCACACTTACAATCAAACACGCCATTTATTCCTACTCTCCCCAAAAAAAGGTGCGTTTTTCCTCCTCGCTGGATGGAATCAGAAAAGCTGGCGTTTGCTTATTCTCCCCTCCCCTCTCTCAATCAGCAATTTCACCCTTTGATCTTTTATTCATATGATTAAGTCTGTGTATCACCAGACTGTTCATTCTACATTTCAATATATGATGAGACCATCTTTGAAGTCGAGCACGCTGCAGTGGAGCCATTTTGGAGAACAACCACTACACCCCCTCGCAGCCCCCCTGGACCCCCCCCCCCACGCCTGTAGTTTTACCAATTATTGTTGGGATGAAAACGCTTTCCATCCTGCTAATTATCCAATTTAAATGTGTTGACCTTCAGAGTAAACACACACAAACTGTTTTCCATGTTTGAGGAATATGCATTGATGTTTTTTTTTTCCTCCCACCAATAGATAAATAAATAAAAACGCTTTCAAGCTCCTCAGCTCGTATATTAAGTTATGCTCGTGTCACCCGAAACACGTTATCGCTTCCATGAGCGTATTTGTTTGCTGCCCATTTACAGTCAGTATTCATCACATTTTCCTTCCTCCTCTGACTTCTGTGCTCCTCAAATCTATTTTTTTCGGCTGTTTATTAAAACGCCTTACCCTTGCTCTTCTCCTTCGTCTGCCTTCTCTTTTTTTTTTTTTGCTGTGACAACAACCTCGATTCATCCTGCCTCTGCCCTCCTTCTGCCTGTTTGTCCTTCTCTGTCTTTTTCTGTGCTGTCTTTAATTTACATCTGTTTTCTGTCTCTCACCTCTGTGTTTGCCACCATCCCCCAATCAATACCTTTAACCCTTGTTTTCTCTAAACTCCTTGTTCTCCTCTCTCGTGCCGCCTCTGCCTCGTTCATCCTTCACATTCCGATAGTTTTTTTTTTCCTCAGAAGATGAAAGGTTTAACGATGTTTAATGTCAAGCGCGTGAACAAAGCACACGGGTAGCCTCAGTCAGCAGGGATCTAACTGAAACCTATATAACGCCTAATGAGGAAAAAGGGAGCACAGTGTGGCAAACTCGCATGTTATAATAAAGGGAAAGTGATGCAATTGTGAGATGGAGTGCATGCAGTCATTTGTAAGCAATGGGTCATTGAGAAGAGACGTATTAATATTTACAACCCGTTTTATTTAATCTCTTTTTAGGCTAGAAAAGCATGAAAAGTTTCTTTTCTGTCACCTTTTTGTAGGTACTTTCATATTGACTTATTTACTATGGCTCATTGCTCAGAGTGTTGCTCTGAGCTAACGTGCTAGCGTCGCACTGATGATGATCTCGCTTGGCATGTCAGTGAAACTGTCGATGCATATTTTTGTCACCTCGCCACCGTGGAACCTGCTACGGGACGAGGCGTGAAGGTGCACTTTGGGTGTGAGTGCTCGACCCACGCAACCGCTCCTGCATAAACGAAGGAGCCGGCGTCCCGTCCAAACCCCTCCTCTGTCGTTCACCTTCTCCGCCTCGGCCATAACTCACTGACGGGCCATCATCCTCGAGCACTGAAGTGGAGCAAAGATCATCCCCGTTGGTCTGATGGCCAAATTTATTAGGACATAAAAAAGCTCTCACATGTACACCTGAGCATGAAGGAACACAGAACAGTGGACTAACATTTGTTTGGACTCCATAATGCCTGAGTTGCTTCATCCACAGCTGTTTTTTTGTAAAACCTTGAAAGCCCTCACTACCACATCCACAGTTTTTTATCCCCATCCCCCTCTACCCTCCAGCTCACGTGCACACACACATCTCACCCACGTGCACATATATAACCCCCCCCCCTCTGTTTCTTTCACCTGCCCCCTCTCGCCCCTTAGGGTGCTGTAGGTAGCAGACACCCGGAGCAATGGAGCAGCAGAACCCAGCAGTGGATTAGAGCTCGTGTGTGTGAGTGAGGCCGGATTCAGAAACATTCCTCAAGGGAAGTCGAGCCAGCTAATCCGACCCCAGTGCTTACTCTATCGACGCCCTACCAGCTGCACTTTGCCCCAGCACACAACCAGACGCACACACAAACAAAATACAAACCAGGCGTGAAGATTTCAGCTTAGATATGTATGCCAAGGCCGATACCGTCACAGCTTGTGTTTACAGAAACCGACACACACCGAAGGGCACACGTGTTGCGTACACACAAAGAGTTTGATGCTCTTATTAGCACATGTGTGTGCATTCATGCATACCCTCGTCAGATACCGTGTCCCTACACACACAGTCAACTGTACAGCCCCCCCCCCTCATCACCACACACAAGACGCCCTCTGGGAATACAGGCAGCCTTTAGCCTGTGTGTGACACGACAACCTTCCCAGGCGTCAGTCTTCATACATGGCTTCTGCTAATCAGAACATGCTGCCCAGGCGCACAAGTGCAGCAGGAAGTCCCTCAGGGTAAATCAGAGTAGTTCAGTCACTGCAGTTGTTTTACTGGCCGTCCAGTTGGTTGGTCGATTATCTGGCTGGTTGGCTGACAGTTTTTCTTTCTTCTTCATGAAGTGGTCGATGCATTCAGGTACTGTCGTCGGATAAATTCCTTTTCAGATGGAGATAAAGTGAGTAAGTGTTCGGGGGGGAATCCCCCTGACAGGGAGAATCTTCCGCCATGCTTCCACACAAATATGCATGTACAAGAGCATATATGTCCAATTTGCCACGTAAGAGCTCCCGATACGAAGACATGTTCACACACATAAGGCTCAGATGCGCACAGAAACAACAGGAGGATCGGCCAGGAGGCACTCTGATTGCTCATCAAGCAGCGAGCGGGAACTGGCAAGAGGCATCAATACGACTGAAGCCCACTCTCCTGAGCCCACCTGTCGATTACAGTGGTAAAGACAAGCTGCCTGGTGCCTCAATCCATTCCCAGCATCCTCCACTGGGCCTGTAGACACCTGAAGAATTCTGATGCCATGAGGGAATTAGGGACCCTCCACTTCTCCCTGGCAGACACGCAGCGGTTTGCCTGGGCTGCATAAAACCACTGCGATAAACAACCCTGTAGAGAAATGGAGCAAGGATACAAATCTATTGCTCATGTGGCCGCCAGTCAGTTTGTACAAGTAAAATGAGATGAATATCAAGCTGTCCATAAAAATGTGTAGAATGAGATTTTCACAAAGCGCAACAATACAGTTCACTGTGTTGGGGGAAAAAACTGTAAAATGTAATTCACCAACCACAATGCGTGTAAGCTTTAGCTGCTATTTAAAGCCCAAAGTCCTATTTGAATCTTGTCGCGTTACAATTGCAAAACCTTACATTAATCAACATTTGGCCTCAGAGCAAAATGATGTTTTCTGAATTTCTGGCTAAAGGACAACAATCCAATTGCCCTCTGCTGCCTTATAATTAGACGAGATTAGAGAAGGATCAAGCTGTTTTCTCCCATTTATTCTCCAGAGAGACAGGAGGGCATTGGGCGGATGGTTCACCCCGTCTAGCCAGCTGACCTTGGACGCACAAACAAACAGCAAAAGGTGAAGATCTCAGAGACAGGTTTGCACTTTCAAGTCCAAATTTAGGAAAGGAAAGAAAAAAACCCCTGCTTTTTGGGGAGTAATTCATCCTTCCAGCCTTTCAAAATAAGATGCAAGTTGAACGTCAGTGTCCTCAGTTAGTAGGCTAGATGGTGCATGACTCCAACACGTCTTGTTCTGGAGGATGCGATCATAGAAACAGAGCGGCGAAGTTCTCTGTAGAAGCGGCCACATGCGCCAGCAGGCGGCCTGCTGAGGAGCTTCAGCACCGCGGACAGCTCTCCTCACGCTGTCCGTCAATGAGAGGCGCCGCCTTTGGCTCCCGCTCAAAGAGGCTCTGGATTAATTTACTGGGCTTCCATATGAACTTACCCGCTGACATGACGCTAATAAATCTTGCCAATAGGGCACAAGATATCGATTTTAATATAGGTCACCGCAGCTACTATTATTAATTGAGCAATATTCAAAGGCGAAGTTGTGCACACTGGTTAATTGATTTAAACCTCGGCTGATTTCCGAGCTCTGTCCGGAGTCGCGGCTGTCAGGCAACAGGAACTTTGATTTGCTTTTTTATGCCTCTCAATGCCACAAAAAAAGCTCTCGAGACTGCACGCGACGCCCGGAAGCCGCGCCTCTGCGCGTGGGAATCAGAAAGTTGCAGAAACTCATTGTGAACGTGTTGCAAACCGAACGATGCTCATTCAGTCTGTGTGCGATCACGGCCTCTCGCCTCGCAGCTTTCCCCCCGCGTTTCTTTCCACGTTTCAAAGTAGAGGTCGGTGACTTTTCCGAAGCTAGATGGCAGAAGAGCCCCACTGCAGCTGAAGCTGCGCTTTGCGCCGTCATCACTCCTCCTTTGCATTGCAAATTGGCCAGCCCCATCACCCCCAATAACAGCCCCGCTCCATCTCCAAAATGAAAATCAGAGTTATGGTGAGACTGCCTACCAGGCGGGTTTCTTTCATCAGTTTTCCGGACGGGATGCTGCTGCCTGTCTGAGTCCCTCACCTGACACCCCATTCCCACCTCCGTCTTCTCTCTCTCTCACACACACACACACACACACACACACACACACACACACACACACACACACACACACACACACACA